>CM030851.1:1110468-1297968 GCA_018105865.1 Metaphire vulgaris | reverse complement strand
CATTATCAGTTGACATTAAGCAAATTAGATCCATATATAAATTTAAATCAATTATTATTGATTCGTTAATCTCCAAATATGTGTCAGTTATCTTATAATTTAGCATTGTATCTGCAGTCTGCGCCATATGTTAAAATTTGCACTCCTATCGCTGCTTCTTGACTCTAGTACAGATTTGCAACTCTCTTCATGTCCTTTCCGTCGAGCGCTATGTTTTCCAGACGTTTGAACAGTTCTTAGTGTTTTACGCTATCAAATGCTTTCTCATAATCCATGAAAAATAGAACAGATTCTTCGTCGCCGTATTCTCTTCGATCATGCTACCTACCCCACCCCTGTTTCGCAACAGTTTTGCGCAAATCTCTTGACACGGTACGTATCAACTCGACGAACTCCTTGGCGACTTTTTATAACTCCTAGACAACCTTTCTATGCTCATTGGAGATCTTTACCCGAAAATGTAGTTTTTCCCCCACCCACCCGCCCCAGGCCAGCCGACAGGGGACAGGGGGCAAATGCACAAGGCCCGGCGACCTAG
Organism: Metaphire vulgaris; assembly: GCA_018105865.1. Taxonomy (NCBI): domain Eukaryota; kingdom Metazoa; phylum Annelida; class Clitellata; order Crassiclitellata; family Megascolecidae; genus Metaphire; species Metaphire vulgaris. The sequence goes on along the minus strand of CM030851.1, from coordinate 1,297,430 downwards.
CTGTGGAGGCCCGGGCCGGTCATGTATTAACATCCTGAAAAATAATATTGACAAGAAAAAAGGCCATCATCGGTTTTTCACAGTTGTTAGGGGCCCGTGACTGCCCTTCTACATCGGGGCCCGGAATTTCTTTCGTCGGGCCTGCCCCCACCCGCACCCATTCCGCCGGAACCCTGGCGTCACCGCTGGTACGACGGAGGAGCGTACGTAGTTTCCGATGACGAGCGCCCTTGTCATCTCTTCCGTCATTCCTGCGTGGTCCATGGCCATGAAGACGGTGTTGACGATGATGCAGAGCGTGATGAACAGGTCGACGAACGCGTCCATGATGAACAGCTCCAGGAATCCGGCACACCTGGTCCAGCACGCCGGACACTTCCACCTGAGCATCACCTGCAGACACCTCTGTCGCAGCACCTGCTTCCGGTTGTGCGTCGACGACGATCGCTGGGCCGCGTTCGCGTCTGGTCAAACAGATGTCGGAACGAGAGTGACACGTGACCCAAGCGAGGGTTAATTCATATAGCGCTATGTCTATGATATGGTCAATTATTACAGTTATACTGTGGCGATGGATCGACTGGAGAAAGTTACATTTGACTCAGAGATGTCCATGTGTTGAGGGTAACCCATGGGTTGGGTTCGGTCGGTTGGGTTAGATTGGGTTGGGTCAGACTTTTCGATTTTAATGATGCGTTGGGTTGGATTGGGTCAGAAAATAATCCATGGTTTAAGAAATTGTAATGTATTACGGTGGATTGGGTTGGGTCAAATAACCCTATTGCCAGCATGGGTTGGGATGGGTTGGAGATTTGATGGGTTGGGTTGGAGATTGGGTTCTAAAAAATGGACCAATGCACACCTCTGATGTAACCCGAGTGAGGGTTCTTGTAGCGCTATGTAGTTCAATTATTCCAGGCATGCTGTGGCGATAGATCGACTGGAGAAAGTTTCATTTGACTTGTTTCTTAAGTGTGACGTGATTTGGATCTGGCGTGCCATCGAATGATATTTTTATACAAAATAAGTGGCGCCATGGAAGCTTCTGAATGAATTGGATTTGAACGATTAAATATAGACCCAGTGGCGTAGCGTAGGGTGGCGTCGCCAGGGCGAAGCTGGCATAAGCGGCCCTCAACTTTAGAAATAGTCTGACGAGCGAAAAAGCTCATAAAGCCATCACCTATTTCGAATAGTTAGTTACTTGTACAGTATTTATTATTTGTTAATTTAATTTCTATTTATTTTCTCTTTAATTGCTTACCCTGTCAATTAATTATTTATTGTGCCTCTCAAACCAAAAGAAATTTGCGCCTTCCCGATAATTTTGCGCCCCAAAAAATTTGCATGGGGCGGCGCTCCCCCTGGTCCCAACGCTACGCCGCTGTATAGGCCCATTGCTGCCGTCTGGACCCAGTGCACGATGCACTTTAACACAAGTAAATTTACTCCTCCTCCTTCTCCTCTTCCTTCCTCCAAAAGTGCTGACGTCCTCTTATGATTGCCTGCTAATAATTATTATTATCATTGAAAATATTCCATCGTACTTTTGAAGATTTAATCCTCTCCTTAACCGCAGTCCCAGACGCTCTGAATGTTCTTATTCTGCCGTTCCAATCGTCTGGTTGCAGAGAGGACAAGAGACTGTCGCTAGAGGGCCAGCTGGCGTAGCCCCAGTCAGTCTGGGTCATTAGTGTATTAATCGATTGAGATAATTAGCTACCGTCTGGCACGATACGGAAAATCCATTGCGATCAAGGACACTCGAAAATCGATATACAACGAATCCAGTACAATCACTCTTCGATCAACACGGAACATTACATCCAATAATAGACCCGGTACTAGAAACTACCGCAAAATGCAGTAATAATCAGCAATAATAATAATAATAATAATAATAATAATAATAATAATAATAATAATAATAATAATAATAATAATAATAATAATAATAAGAGATTCCTTTCTCTTACAATGAATATTCGTGACACTCCAGAGATTTAACGCAGTCGCCTTCCACGGAACTTTCACATAATAACAATTCAATAACAATGATGTACGTTTATAGGAGTAGTAGTAGTAGTAGTAGTAGTAGTAGTAGTAGTAGTAGTAGTAGTAGTAGTAGTAATAATAATAATAATAATAATAACAATAATAATAATAATAATATTAATATTAATATTAATATTAATAACGTGATTTAAACTGATTCGGGAGACTACAGTGTAAGTTAGCTCGTGTGAAAACCACTATAACTACTCATAACATTTAATAACCTTGTTTTCTCAGATAACTTTCGAACCATTTATTGTTTCAACTGTTACTGCCTTTTCGTCCAAACTGTTCCATTTGTCGACAACCCTTGCACTAAAAAATGTTCATTCCTTGGTCCCGCCCTCTTCCTCTTGTGGCCTCTTGTGCTGCCATGGGGTGCTAATGTAAAGAATCGATCGTATGGCGCATCTACTTTCCCAGTCATTATTTAACAGCTAATAACTGTGCTGCTGATGCTGATGCTGATAGAAATGATGATGACGATTACGACAGCGACGATTAATTATTCGACACAACAACGTAACTTTGACTAACTTTTTCTTGCGACCGTCGCATCTTTGATTAGGTCTTTCAAAAGCATAACATCTGAAAGAGAAAGAAAAGCTAAACAGCAAAACGTTCCAAATTCCATTCGAATTTCATTTTCCAAGTTTTTACAATACAGCATGTCGTACAAATAGCCGTCAACGCGATATAAACGGATATATAAAATATATATATATATCTACTAGACGTCTGAGATGGAAAAATAAATTTTACGGAACTGAAACTAGATTAGTCTTCAAATCAAGAGAAAGATGGCGGAACTGATTTAGAATTGGCCTGCAATGATGGCGGTGGGCTAACAGTAGCGTGCAGATGGGGGGGCGGTGGGGCGGTGGTCCCCGGCATCCACCAGGTGGGGCACCCAATTTGACTCGTCCCGGGCATCCACTAATCTCGGCACACCACCGTGGGCTAAACACAGATTTTGTCCTAATATTGTCGATGACAATGCACCAAACCAGAAATAACGGATAGCTAAAATTCTGCGGAACACAAGACTTGTGTAAGCATAAACACATCCGTCGATAGGAACTCTCAATCGTGAACATTGCTTCTGGCATATACAGGGCTGTAAGTCTTTTCTTCTTGCCTTTGATTTCGACGCTGTGCGCAGTTGACGATCCACAGACAAAGGGATAGTTAGGAAGGGATTCCTCCTCTCCTCCTCCTCCTCCTCCTCCTACGCCGGCTCCTGATTTCGATTCTTCGGATATTTTGCTGTTCGAATTATGCGTGGAGATATTCGCCTGAAAACGTTAATCAATCAATCAATCAACTTCTGTGGCGCCACTGTCATAATGCCCAGGGCATCATCCGATGGCGCACCAAATCCAAATTGAATAAGATCCATTCAGGTCAAGCCGGAAAGATCAATCAGAAACGGCGGGGGAGCAATCTAAGGAGGGAGGGGGTAAGTCAAGTCAAACAGGTGTGTTTTAAGACCGGATGTGAAAGATGATAAATTGTCAATTGTACGAAGTGATATTGATAATGAATTCCAGAGCTTAAGGCCGCAAACTGAAAAACAACTAGTGTCAATGACTGTATATAGAGAATAAGGAACAATAAATAAAGGTCCTGCCGAATACCTAGTGGAATGATTGGTAGGTCGAGGGATAAGTCGCATCTTGAGGTAATTGGGTTCATTATATAACATGGTTTTGAATACTAAGAGACAGACTTTATAATAAATTCGGTGTTATCTAGACAATACATCAACCGACGCTGGGTGTTTTACTTACTGGTGATTGGAGGGCGACTTCCGGTCTGTTGGTCGACGAATTCCACCGGAAGTGGGTCGGTTCCCGCACCCGCGGCAGATCGTCCCGACCCGAGTCCACCGCCAGCGACATCGACCTCGTCTGATGACCCGACCGGTGGTGGTGCTGGTCGTCGCCCGTGCTCGGGTTCAGACGGTGGTGCTGGTGGTGCTGCAGCTGTTGGTGCTGCTGTTGCTGTTGGTGATGTTGGTGGTGGTACTGCTGCCACCCCGAGAAAGAGCTCCTCGGGGTGGCCGGGTGCAGGGTGACGGCGACGGGCAGTTGCGGAGAAACCCGGTGCGACGAGAAGACGCGCTCGATGGGCTGATGGGGTTGGTGGTGGTGGTGGGGGTGGTGGTAGAAGGCGGTCTGGCGCCGGGTCGAAGGCGGAAGCAGCAGGGACGTCACTCCACCGCGACAGCAGGGACCGGCGCCGGTCGCCGGCGGCGGCTGGATGATGTGGTCGTTGCTCGGTGAGTTGACGAGCGAGTCGTCGGCGTACGGGATGCTGATGCTGTCCAGGTACGGATGGAAGAGGGGGGAGGAGGAGGAGGAGGCGGAGGAGGAGCGGCGTATGCCGGTGGCTGGTCGTCGGTGTCGTTCGGTTGGCCGCTGGCCGAAGACCAGCCAAACTGGCCGACCCCCAGCGAGACAGAAGGAGGCGAAGAAGGCTGGTCGACGTACGACTAAACGCATGTAATTAATTATTATGATTATAATTATAATTATAATTATAATTATAATTATTAACAAAGCATTTGTCATCAGTGGTTTTCACACAGGCTTACTTAGCCTCCTAAACGACTTAAAATCGCATTATTATTATTATTACTATTATTATTATTATTATTATTATTATTTTATTTATATTATTAATATAATCAGTGCTATGAAGCTGTGACGAGAAAATTTTTGACCTGTAGTCGTAGACGATGCAATCTGCATCAGACTGAGGAACAGCGTTCGCTACGAAGTAAAGCGCGGGCCTAGGAGTTTGGCTGGCAACCTATACTCTAGATTAATGGTGTATGCCACCCGTATGTGTCACTGTATGCCTAAGAGACCGGAGATCAGCACCGGCCCCAACGCTCGAGTCCGGGCAAGGGAAGATTATCAACGGGTCTGTAAAACGCAGTACGTTTATATCCAAGGTATACGTTATATCCGAAACCATCGAACACGATAGCTCACCACACGGGACCGTACATTGCGGTACCTTCCAACGGATACGCGCTATAACCGCGTCCGTTATAACGAAGTTCTACTGTAATTATTACGCACACTGTAATTTACTACTACTGTAATTACGAACACTGTAATTTACTACTATTGTAATTGCGCACACTGTAATTTACTACTACTGTAATTGCGCACACTGTAATTTACTACTACTGTAATTACGCACACTGTAATTTACTACTACTGTAATTACGCACACTGTAATTTACTACTACTGTAATTGCGCACACTGTAATTTACTACTACTGTAATTACGCACACTTTAATTTACTACTACTGTAATTACGCACACTGTAATTTACTACTACTGTAATTACGCACACTTTAATTTACTACTACTGTAATTGCGCACACTGACCAGGATACGGTCTCGTCTGAACGCTGCCGTGCTCTGTCTTCGGCCGGAGGAACAAACGACGATGACTCGCTCCGTCGACCGGCGCTCCCTTCGACCGCCGCCGCCGCCGCCGCTCTGGTCGAAGAGGTGGCCCTCCACCTGGACGATGCTCTTCCGCCCTCCTCCTCCTCCTCCTCCGGCGGTTGTCTGGAGGACGCTTCGGCGGATGACAGTGGGGTCGAACTCCGTCAATCGTCTTGCCTCTTCTTCCTGTCATCGGAGGCAGAGAGGCAGGTACACCTTCTCGGATCGTTTCGGATCGACGAATGAATGAATTTTGCAAGATTTTAAGCGAAACTGATCATCGAATCAAGCGAAAGTAAGTAAGATCTCGTGGATCTACGTAGCGCTTTGGAAAGTGCGATGGTGGACGAAATTGTGGAACCCCCCCCCCCCGCCTTCTCTTTCTGCAATTAGTTTGTTGTACTGAGTTGACGTGAGACGGCGAAGAAGCAGGACAGAGGAAAGGAAATAGAGAAAGATATGAAAATAGATTAGAATAAATGAAATCCAGCATCTCTTTTGCAATTGTTTTGTTGTACTGCGTTGACTTGAGAAAGAGAGGAAATAGAACAGAGGAAAGGAAATGTAAAATAAATGGAATTGGAATAGAATAAAAGAAACCGGAAAAGAGAAGGTATGTCCAGACCTTTGCCTTCCACTCTGATACCATAGTAGCTGCTTATTCTTAGGCTCTTAGACTATCTTGAAAGGCATACAGACGGAAGGAACAAGGTTAGAATAATTATTTGTTTCTGAAATGATAGTGGTAGGGTATAACCATAGAATTCGGTATAAATGTTGTCGATAGCAATGTACCAAACAAGAGTTAATGGATAGATAATATTCTGCGGAACACAAGACTTACATAAGCACAAATATGTCCGTCAATAGGATCTTTCTATCTTGAACATTGCTTTGTCAATGGGCAAACATTAGCAATAATTGTTTTAGGCGTATACATAGGCATTTCTTTTCTTATTGCCTTTGATTTTGAGCTTATATTAATTCGATCCTGACACATTTAATGCATGCCCTTAGCAATGCTCGCTATATAAATGCTTTGCTACATTACATTAGGCCTACAATACTCAGCTAGTAGGTGCTATTGCCTTATATCAGAGGTTCCCAAACTTTTTAGATCGCGGACCCCTATTTTGTTTCCATATTAGCTCGCGGACCACATTATTTAACAAGTGAGAAGAAAAAAAGATTAACATCCTTCCTAAATGTAGTGACAAGCAAAAAACATCTGGGTTAGGGTTAGGCCTAATCCTAACCCTAACACTAAATATTTTGGAAGGCTCTCGCGGACCGCGCCATATCCTCCGCGGACCCCCTCCGGTCCGCGGACCACAGCTTGGGAACCGCTGCCTTATATTATATTACTTATATCGTCTTGGCTTAAAGATTTCACAACACGATTATTAGCATTCACGTTCACGTGTTTCCTACAATAGTTGTTTAAGGTGCTCTTGACTTTGGCCTTCGCCGTTTTCAAAAAATTCATATCAATAGCAATAACGATAGTTAAAGTATTTCTAATAGATAGAATATAGGTCGGCTAAGCAGGCGGCAACCACATGCTTCTATCACGGCAAATTTTAAGTTACTAGTTTACAGTACATCTCCTAAGAAAGTCCTTTTTATGTCCATAGGAGAAACGTTTTTGAAGTTAAAGCATAAAATAGCTGATGAGATGAAATTTTAGTATTAAAGTAAAATTAATTATTAATTACTGACAAACCTAGTTAATGTCAGGAGGCTCAAAGTCATTCAGAGTGTGATGCGAATTAGGAAGAGAATAAGATTACGTGATATTTCTAGTAAATGGATTGGGGCAAATGCGGTCACATATTTTTTGCCTTGAAATGAAACTACAGTGTATAGTAAAAACTCATCGAAAGCTACCTCTGAGTATTACAATTGGTTCTATAAAATTTTAATAATACTATAGTAATGATTACAATGCGTTACACTGCAGTATTGAAATTTTAGATTAATCTCATGCTATTTACGGCTGCAGATACAGCAATTTGCGTTATTCCGGGTCAATTAGTCTGAGGCATTAATAACTGATGTGCAATTTTCTAATGAGCTCAATCATTAGACTGGTATGGCAGCCATTTTGAGAGTATAGCTGGAGGCAGTGAAACAGACCAGCGCCTCTGCTTCCTCTTCTTCCTTCTCCAGCTTCTGACAGTCGTCGTAGGACATAGCGACGATGGCCAGGATAAGGTTGACCAGGTAGAAGGAGCCCATGAAGATCACGATAATGAAGAATATGATGTGGAATGGACCATTCGCCGTAAGGATCTAAAACATCCAAAACCGAATAGGCCTATTTAGAGCCAAACAAATACAAAACCAATTACCCGATATTTATTTTTAAAATGTACTACTGTTATGGCAGTTACTGTTACTGTTACTGTTATGTTTTCCTAAATCTGATTATTTTTGAGAAATTTGTGATGATTTTTTCCAAAGTAAGGGCAGTGCTCGATTTGCCACAGGCCTGGGGAACAGTCCCTTACTCGATGGGGGTCAGAACTGTTGATTTTTAATTTTCCGACTCCCAACTGCAGGTTAATAACTGAGGCAGACCCGCCCAGCATTTGTGAAATGTTGCATTTGTGGGTTGGTTCTGAATGATAATTAGCATGGCCAGTTGTACAGTTGGGATTGCATGGCCGCTGCTTTGAGTAGCGACTGGTTGGTTCGGAACTTCGGATAGGCCTTACCATCTGGTAGAGGTTTTCCCAGCAGTCCTGTGTCATGAGACGGAAAGCGCAGAGCAGAGCGTATCCGAAGTTGTCGAAGTTCGTGTACCCGTAGTTGGGATTCGGTCCCACTGCCACGCAAGTGAAGTTCTCCGGACATTTTCTGTCCAGGACAGAAAAGAAAGGATGAAAAATCAGGATTAACAGATGAAATACTTGTGCATTTATCGTTAATAATTGTTGTGGATTGACAATATTAGATAGGAGAGAGAGAGACAGAGAGAGAGACAGAGAGACAGAGACAGAGACAGTATTAGAAACATACGAAGTATAATGGCAGAGATAGATGTGCCTTACGATCTATTCTTTACATTAGTACACTATAGCAGCACAAGGGACCACAAATGCAAATTGTTCAAGCAGAGAATGGGACCAAGCAAGTAAATGTTTGTAGTGCTAGAATTGTAGACAAAAATGGAACAGTTTGGACGAAAAAGTCAGTAACAGTTGAAACAATAAACGGATTCAAAAGTCATCTATGAGAACTGGATTATGAAATGTTACAGTGTAAGAGTAATTATAGTGGTTTTCACATCGACCTCCTAAACCACTTGAAAAATCATGTTATTATAGTTGAGTGTTCCTGTTATTCTAGTCCACGTTAACAATAGAATTTTACGGTAACTATATTTCGAACTTAATCCAGAAATATTTGACGATCTTTGGACATATACTAGAGTCATTTTCATATTAATAATAAAATTATTATTATTATTATGCACTTCTATAGCATCAACTCTAAAACCCTGGGGTATCAATCGATGGTACTTCAAATCCATCGGTAAAAGACCAAAATGGACGAAGGCATTACTTGCCCCGACTCTGATCCTTGACCGCAAAGTTTTGGAGATCCATTTGCGAGGAACACCCAGTTGCCTACAAGACAACCGGAAACAGAAACCACAAAGATCACAAAATGATGCAGCGGTTATGAAAATTAGAAAATCAGAAGCTATGGCAAATTTCTTTCAGTAGCCTAACACGCAACAGCACAAGACCGATATTATAGTGTCTTTATCCGCTCGGCACAACAAAAACAGCACTGCAATAAAACTTTACACGTAGATACGATTGTTAAAACTGACTAAATAACATGACTAAAAACTATAACCAATATACCATAACTAAAAAGCTATAAACAATATACCATAACTATGAACTATAATAATCAATATACTATGACTAAGAACTTTAAAACCAATATACCATAAGTAAGAGCTATGAACAATCTAACATAAATAAGAGTTGTAACGGATATGCCTAAACTAGAAACTATAACGATTATATCAAAACTAAAACTAAAACTATAATCTGAATTTTGAAACGGAAACTATAACGCCGTGTGTGTTGTCGTTTGTAGGCCTACTTTCGTTTTCGTAGTGAGCCTTCAGTTCGACTTCGCTCCTGTTGTGGGAGTCGACCGGTACTCCGACGCATTTGTTCATGAGCGTCCCCTGGTAGATCTGTAGACCAATCAGAGCGAAGATCGACAGAACGAATATCGTCAGTATCATGACGTCACGCAGTCTGCGCACTGCCTCCATAAGAGCACCGACGATGATCTTCAGCCCTGCGAAGGCAAGAAGGCGTACTCTATTACACTGTGTCACGGAAACAAGAGAATCCTAAACAGCATATCGCAATCAATGTTTTATCCAGTCCTTTAAGGGAGATCCCTCCCCCCCCAAAAAAAAAAATCCCTCAATTCCCCCTTCAAAAAAATCGGCACAGACAATTTTTGCATCTGAACTACGTCTCTTCCCCTCCAGCGAGTCAATTTCGCCCCCGCACCCCCCCCCCTTCCAAAGGCCCGGAGCCTGGATAAAACACTCACCGCAATGACTACCTCGAGTCTGCACTGTGTCCAGAAAAGAGAGAAACCATACATATATCGCAATAACTACTTCGAGTCTGCACCGATTTAGATAACATTTTAAACACTGTATTTGAGTCGAGTGGTGTCAATAGAAGATAAACTAAAGTTAAAAATAAGATATAAGTATTTCGTAATATTGTAGGCCTACTTCTATGATCATTTAATTATTATAGTTGAGTTTCATTCGGTAGAATCGATTCGGTTTTACATTGGTCACATGCAGTGTTTAATCTAGACTCTGGACTCCCGAGGGGGCTGACAAGGCCGGAGAAGTCAGCTAGGGGCTGCTGTTAGTTGATGGTAGTATGCCAAAATTTCCGGGGAAATTTGAAATTTCCGGAGGGAAAAGCAACTCCCCCTCTGGAAACGGCCTAGGAAACGGCCTGGTCACATGTCTCCTAAATTATGTTTGAATTGCCATAAAGATTTTTTTTTAGAATTAACTCCCATCCAAGTAAAGGACGATGTGGATGTCGACATTTTGGTTTATCCTATCCCATCCCCACGTGGAGTTAGAAATCTTGGATGCTGAGAGTAGTGTTTCAGAGAACCAATCTTTGCCTCTATCGGATGACTCATCTGTCGGTGTGTTGAATACATTTGAAAAAGACTTTGAGCGTCATTGGTCAATATTCTGCTGTATTTTTTTATCTATACGTGAAAAACTATCCCCCCACCTGGAACAACGGCCACTGTTTTCAGGGCCCGTAGCACCCGGAAGGTTCTCAGAGCAGCGAGATTACCCAATGGGAACGCCAGCGTTATGTACCTAAAACAGACAGCGGATAGGCTGCATAAAGAGCTACGTTGATTACTAAATACACTGAGATCTCGTTAACACCGACGCAAAAGAACACGAACTATCGGATAAAACGAGTCATTTCATCGGACCTCATGCAGCAGAGTTCTTCATAATCGGTTAACTAACAAGACAATCTATTGCCGGTTATGTGAAGATATGAAGGCTCAGGCTCACACATTTATACGTGGCAGAAATAGGCCCTATCATATAATTCGATTCCCTGTTTGACATTAGCCTATGGAAGGACTATTGTTACAGTAGGTGTATTAGATATTCAAAAATTCAGTGGAGTGAACAGACGAATTAAAACTACATCTTCTATTGCCTCCATCTTCATTGCGCCTAATCGTTGTAGAATTGTTAATATATTCCGTCTCAGTTTTATTCTAGAGCGTTCGAAATGCCACAGAAATTAGTGAGCCATTTGAAACGACGCTATACACAGTCTTTAAAAAACCTATTCTCTGTCAAATGGCTACAAAGTCGATCGAGAGATGAGCCGTGTCTTAACCCCTTAACCGTGTATTTAACTGTAACTCAATGTAAAATGGACGGATGTATCCGTGTCCCCAGTTAAGGGGTTAAGGTAACTGGTTCCTTGTGCGATGAAGCCCTGCTGCTAATGGGGATTCGCTGTACATGAAACCGCAGTTAGAGCTATGTCACTTTATAGGTTTAACAGAAGAAAATAGCTATTGATCTTTGGTCTATTTTAATTATTTAACAGGGGAATCCAGCAGGAACAAAAACCAGGACTAAATAATTATCAAAGAATTCTGGAAACGACACGACATAGAAGAGAACCAGAAATTATTATTCCTTAAGATTCCGTTAAAACAGAACATGGATTTACTGTTTGCCGCTGATGACAGACTGCACAATCATCATCATCATCATCATCATCATCATCATCATCATCATCATCATCACATCATCATCATCACTTTATAATGACAAGGTTGATGATATCGGTAAATACGTGCAATGCTGATAAGGCGACTAGAAATAGATCTTGCGTAATATTCAAAAATAGAATCTCTAAGCTCATTTGACGTAAAAATAGCATTTTAGCATTACGAATAACGGTGCTATAGGACAAGATGTCCGATGACAAAATGTCATGGGGACAAAATGTCACAGACAAGGTGTAATGGGGATAAAATGTAACCCTAACCCTAACCCCAATCCCAACCCGTGACATTTTGTCCGTGATATTTTGTCCTCGGACATTTTGTCTGGCCACGCAAATAACATATACATGTAATGATATTTAAATGTTATTCGAAATTTACTTTCAAATGACCGAAAACTTTAAAACGCATAAACAAAATAAAGGCGGTTCCAATGTGCTGAGAAAGTGCAGAGCAAAGAGTTTATCGACGGAGAAATGAGTAAGTAGAGCGGTACTTACGCCAGTGAAACGACGACGAAGTCTAACCAGTTCCAAGCGTCCCGTAGATAAGTGAAATTGGTGAGAATGAAGCCTCTGGCCAGCATCTTGATGGTACTTTCGATCGTGTAGATCCCAGTGAACGCAGCCCTGTGTTGCAATCAATTACACCGCACTCCTTTCCATTCCAAACGGCACTCATTTTGCCACGAGATACAAACAGTTCAACGATATCGGTAAATAGTGCACTGTTGTTGTATTCAGTGAAGTACGTTGGTCAGTTTTCGGACACGTCGAGACACGGGGTACAGTGAAAACCCCATTTGACACGCACTCGAATCGCACAGACCAGTTCACATGGACGGGTGCTTTACCCGGGGTCAGGTGAAGCTCGCGATAACGGAGTTTGACTGTACTTCGATTTATGCTCTTGGTCGGTCTCTTGAAGCAATGTGAACGTGAGTTTTCATTGCTCACAGAGACAATGTTAGCATGATCGATGCTAATGTGAAAATGATTGACGGAGTTTGACATTTGCGTCAAACGAAACACGCTTTTCAAATACAGTCCAACCACCATTATATTATCACCATAATCACATTACCACCATTATTACATTATTTCATGCATCGTCGCATTTTCATCATAATCACATTATCACGATTGTCGCATTATCATCATTATCACCATTATCACATTACCGCAATATCACCATTATCGCATTGTCGTCGTTTTCACATTATCACTATTATCGCCATCATGACATAGCAAACGTAGTAACATTATCGCCACTATCATTATTATCACAATACAGTATCACTAATGTGATCATTAACTTGTTATCAGGGTTTTCGCATTACCACAATGTCACCATTTTTACATTACCACATATTCGTTTTTATATCTATTAACCCCTTAACTGGGCAACTATTTGTAACTCAATGTAAAATGGACGAGCGTTACTCGGGGCACCCAGTTAAAGGGTTAATGCTACTTTCATGTGTGACAAAATGGAAATATTATGAAAATGTGTGGTGCATTGAAGTTGGCTCATTGCCAATTCTTTTCCATGTAAGTCAATACTTCGTACAGTGGGGTTCCGTTATCACGTCAGTTATTGATTTTTAAAATATACTCATTAATGCAGTATCGGAAAGTCACTGAAATGTGGCTATAAGGAGTCTGTCGCTGTAATCGGACGTCGTTATAATGGGGTTCTACTGTTGCACGTAAAGATATATTTTCTGTACACCAGGTACCGAGTACTTACTCTGAGTCTGGAATTTCCTGATTCGTGGCCATGAACACGCAATTGACGAGGATGACGAGCATGACAGACAGACTGAAGAATGTACAGAACGACGAGTTAAAGAAACTGCGACGCTTTCAAAAATCATACGACATTGCTTACACCCGCAAAATCAGTCACAGCACTCAAGTTACATCATTACCCCATGATAATGATGATGGTGGTGGTGGTGGTGGTGGTGGTGGAGGAGGTGATGATGATTATGATGATGATTATGATGATTATTATGATAATGATGATGATTATTATTATGATGATTGTGATGATGATTATGGTGATGATGATGATGATTGTGATTATGATGGTGATGATGATGATTATAATGATGATGATGATTATGATGATTGATATGATGATGATTGTGATGATCATGATGATGATGATTGATGATTATGATGATTTATTATAATTGATGATTATAATGATGATTGTGATTATGATGATTATGATTGATGATGATGATGATTATGATGATGATGATGATGATGATGATGATGATGATGATGATGATGATGATTGATGATGATGATGATGATGATTATAATGATGATTATGATTATAATGATGATTATGATAATGATGATGATGATGATGATGATGATGATGATGATGATGATGATGATGATGTGATGAAGTAGTTATGAAGGTCAATAGAATTCTAGGCATGATCAAATGAACTGTCGCGAGCAGAGAACGGATTTAATATATAATTATAATAAGACTTTACAAATATACTTGGAATATTGTATTCAAGCAGGGCGTCCATTTCTTAAGTAAGACATAAAAGCTGAACAATGTATATACTGTATGTCACACGCGGTCGCTCGTATTAGAGGCATCGGGCAATGCAAACGATGGAACGTTGCAGTTAGGCGCTCTCCAAAGATCTTGAAAAATAAATTCGAAACAGTTTTTTTCACGAATGCATCCATCTGATCGCATCACGTGATGCGAACAGATGCAGAAAAGGATATGGATGAGTAAGTATGTAGATCGCAGTTCGGCGAACAGGATTGAACGGACTGAAGAGGAAGAAACCGTCGGTTGCACTGAAACGGAAGATCGTCTTGTCTCTGGCGACGACGACGAACGTCTACGAAACGCAAAGAATCTAGACATCGTCAATGTTTTTGGTCTTTTTTGTAGAATCTAAGCCGCAGGGGTGGGCATTTTTTTGGGCTCGAGGGACGCATAAATGCTTCGAACATAGCTGGCGGGCCGCATTGTATATAAAGTTCATAAACTATAAAGTGGGACTACTATATTATTATAGAAATTATAAGGCTAACGGTCTTGTAATCGGTAGTTCGCGTGAAGTAATTAAATTCATATAACGCCAGTAAAAGTCTGTTGGAAAATGTTCAAATTGTGGGGAAATCGGTCATTTTATTGAATTTTTATTAGAAATTTAGAATATGCTCGGCGGGCCGTATAAAACTCTGTCGAGGGCCGCATCCGGCCCGCGGGCCGTATTTTGCCCTTTACCTAAACTACTCCTCATTAAATCTCTCCTTTGGTAAAATGCTTCCTTTCCCATTGATATTCTACTTCTAATTTCGCTTTGGCATCTGGCATCTTATTACAATTACGATTACAGTATTACGATTGTGATCGTGTTCATGGTTATCATTATCATGTATAGTAAACGTGTGTTTGAGGTCTGAAGTCATGGACATGTTGTATTGAATGTCTATGTTAGACTATTGCTATTTGAAGGTGTTGTGTTTTAAAGGTAAAGGTGGGTCCCGTACTCGAGTTCGAGCGTTGAGTTCCAGCCCTTATCTCCGGTCTAGGCAATCAGCGACGTAGGTGGCATAAGCCATTAATCTGGAGTAGGTTGCCACAGTGGCGGTTCCAGGGTTTCTTGGTGGGGGAGGGATGAAATTAATTCATACGAAGTTGCTGGAGGATGAGAATAGAAGGAAAAAATCAATAAACTTTACCCAAAAAAGCTGACAAAAGGGACTTTCATCCCTAATTTTGCTACACTTTTACTGCGAAAAATAGGTCGACAAGCAAAAAAGGTCACCCGCAGGTTTACCCCGTAGTTTACCTAGACTTTACCCCAAAATAGATTTCACAAGCAAAAAAGTAAGTCCGGAAGTCCGGTAGGGATGCATCCCCACTCAACCCCCCACGTGGAACCGCCACTGGGTTGCCATTACTTTCCCCAGACCCACGTTTTACCTCGCAGCTTAACGCTGCGCATCAGTTTACCACCGTCCTCTAGCAAGTAAGGTTGAGTCGACCTTAGGGCTCCTGCGGGGATCGAACCTGCGACCTTCTGCTCCTTCGTCCAACGTCCTTGCCACTATGCTAACTTGCCTCATTGTGTTTTACTTTAGTATTATTTTTGTGATGTCTGTTTCTGCCATGTGCGGATAAAGTTGTTGATTGTAATTAATTGTAAGGGTTTTGCGTCCCAATTTTTTGTTCAGAAATCGTGTAGGCACACGTCTGAACAAGATGCTGACCGGATGCCTGGATCGGCGATGAGCCTTTATACCGGACGCTAAGTCCCCAGCTGCGCCCGTAATAATGCTTACGGTTATAATTCCTCGGGCGCCAAAGCTTACCTGTTGCAATGTCACCAGTCCACCTGTACTTGGCATCAAAGGCGGGAGAGAAATTGAAACGATAAACCGCCTTTGATCATACCCGCAACCCTGATCTATCGGCGGGCGGCAAGGAATGAAAATTATCAGACGCAGGACAGTTTTCACCACGAAAAACAAAGAAATATAATAAATTCGTTTATGTAAGCTAAGATCTTTTCAACTCCGCCGCATATGTTATGTCAAGCAAAAAGGATTATGGCCATAATATTGCGCTTATGCAAGGCCATGAGCTTAGCATATGAGGTTAAAGTAGGAAAGCTATCTATTCCATACAGCATATTATATCAAAATATCAAGGCCTAGCCATCTGCCAACCTATACGATATATAGATGGACTTTTGTAACGCTCAGAATATTTGGAAATTTTCGCTGCACGTTTTTCAGAGTAAGTCGGTCGGTGGTTTTCTGCCAAATCTTGTTTTGATGGTGTTCCAAAATCTCTTTTCCGTAATAATAAGCGTTTTAAAATTGTAATTGATTTTATAATTTCTATGGCTTTTCAGGTGTGATAAACGGGATTTTAATTAAAGTTCAGGTTAGGTTAGGTTAATAAGTCAATTTATATAGCGCAGAAACATGGACGAAGGGCCTTATACAAGGCCATGAGCCTAGCATATATGAGGCCAAAGTAGGAAAGTTATCTATTCCATTGGAGGGCCTTCAAACCTCAACGAGTGACAAGTAAATAAAATAACGGATAAAACAGGGGCGGCGTGTTAAAAATAATAATAATAATAATAATAATAATAATAATAATAATAATAATAATAATAATAATAATAATAATAATAATAATAAAACCCCTGCTTTTCTAAAGACACATTCTCTGGCACCGCCGCGTTGTTATTCTAGGGAAAAAAAACACCGGAATTAGACACGGACTAGAATGAATATTGCTGCACTGGTTTTCAGAAGTGAATTATGACCGATCACTTGGTTACTTGACATGCGACCGAAGCCACCGACGATTTCAAGTCGGGGGGGGGGGGGGGGGGGAGGGGGCTGTGTGGCGATGAAGACGGACCCTTATTCTCCGCGGCCCTGCGCGGGAATGGCTGCGCATGGCGTAGGGTTTGGGAAGGGAGGTTGAGTGGGGGTGGGGAGGGGGTGGGGAAGGGCTGGGTGGGAGGGTGGGTCGGTGAGTGAGTGAGTATGTACGTCGTGGTAGTAGTAGTAGTAATGGTACCTACGTATTTGTCCTGATAGAATGCGTCCAGTTCCTCGATCGGCTTTCCGTAGAGCTCCGGCGGAAATTCGCCGAGCTTTGAAGGTAGATGCCGACCGGCCTCCAGTGCCGGGTTCGGGGAGGGAGGGTCGCCGCCGTCGTCGTCGACGTCATTCACGCCCCCCTCGTCCATCCGCCTCGCCCCCGCCCCCGCCGCCGCCGCCGCCGCCGCCGCCGCCGTCGTCGTTGCAGGCCGATCGTTGTTGCACTTCGAGAATCCCATCCAGGTGGTGGTCGTCGTCGTCGTTGTTGCTGCTGTTGCTGCGGTTGCTGTTGTTGTTGTCGTTGCACAGAGGTCGGCCGATGTGGCGCCATCTGTCGGCGGCGGCGGCGGTCTCAGTCTGGCGACGAGGCGCTCCTTCGCCAGTTTAGTCTCCTCCGCTTTTCGCTGGATTTTCGTGATCGACTCTTTGGTGAAGAGACGGAACAGCGGTTGCTCGTGGATGGCAACAAACTCCATCGGAACACACCCGACGACGAAGACGAAGACGAAGAGGAGGAGGAGGAGGAGGAGGAGGAGGAGGAGGAGAAGCAGCGGGAGAGGGAGAGAGAGAGATACCCTGAAGCGCCGCCTTTCGAACGATTGTTTCAACTGAAATTTACAGAATCAAAGCGACGTCAGATCCAGATTGATAGCCTCATCAGACACCACGCAAATCGATGGACACGCCCTTCCCTCGCCCCGCCCCCCGCACCCATACACCAACACCCATCCCTCCTCTCTCTACCTTCCCCCACCCCACCCCACCCCACCCCACCCCCACACGGAACCCTTCAAAATTCTGCGAAGAATGTTAAACATTTCGATTCGTCCAATGCACCGCCCGACTCGTCAAGAAAAAATCAATTATTCTCCAGGTCGATATTTCTATTAATCGTTGGAAGCCTGGTTGTCTGGTTGTCTGTCCTCGAGAACTCGCTGCTCTTATCAGCGCTCTCTTATCAACATTTCGACACCTCCATGTCGATTTAGAACGCTTATCGACCCGAATTCTCCCCCTCCCCCCCCCCCACCAAAAGTACTAGTTCGATTCCCCGTCTTCTTGCTAGACGGCCAACGAAAAATCATTTACGGCGACCGGTCAGCGAATTAAAAACGCCTGCGACCTTTCTTCTCCTCGCAGCTTTTCGCTATTATTGGTCAACCCACCCGACCTCTTTCCACTCGTGATTTTCTAGCGACCAAAATGAGGACGTATGGCCTCGGAAAAGATGTCCTTCTTCTGTCCAATTGAAATTTCTATGGAATTGTCTAGCTTCTAGAAATAAATGGATTCAAAAGTAACCTAGGACTGGGTTATTCTATGCCATCTTCAAAAACAGACTGAAAAGCCATCTGTTTAGGGAGTCATACCCCCCCTGTAAAGTGCCCTTGTTTTTGGCTATGCTATTCTTACGGCGCTATATAAATACTCCAGTATACCATACAATACAATACAATACAAGAGTAATTATAATGGTTTTCACAAAGGCCAATGCCCCTAGGCTAATAATAATAATAATAATAATAATAATAATAATAATAATAATAATAATAATAATAATAATAATCTTTATCTTTATCTCTATCTTCTTGACGACTTCTATAGCGCCGTACGCACGACGAAGGTCGAAGTCAAAGGCGCTAGTAATAATAATAAAAATAATAATAATAATAAATTAATAATAATAAATTAATAATAACAATAATAAATTATTAATAATAAATTAATAATAATAATAACAAATTAATAATAATAATAATAATAATAATAATAATAATTATTATTATTATTATTATTATTATTACTATTATTATTATTGAATAATAATCCTTTAAACGGTCGGCATTCGAAGCCAGAGCAAGTGACTCGTTACAGGCGGAATAATTTTTGGCCCCATTTCGTCTCCTCCAGCAGCAACAGAGCCTAACGATTGGACTGCACAGCGTCTTCGTCCTCTGTAATTGGTCGCCACGGCCAAGATCCGAACCGTCTCTGATTCGATTAACACTGAGACGCTCAATTAAGTCACGGAGCGGTCTTCATTCGATTATAGATGCTGTGGAGGAGGAGGAGGAGGAGGAGGAGGAGGAGGAGGAGGAGGAGGAGGAGGCCAAAAACCACCGACCAGATTTACCGACGTCCAAAACCGGAGAGCATGTGCATGGTTCGTTGCCAGGAAAGGGAGGGGAGCGGAAGGAAATAAAAGTCGTCAGGATGGTCAAAACCAGACCCAAGTCAATATAACCTGACCTGACCCGACCTGACCTGACGTGACCTGACCTGACCCACAACGCCGTGAATCAGTCCATCTTCCCGGAAATGTGAAAAACTAGTTAATCGTGTTTCAGTGATTGGCGCGCCATTGACTTCTGTGCATCGGAAGGTGGCGCTATAGAAGTTAGAGATCTGATTAGATTAGATTCGCCTTCTGTAAAATGAGATCGATCGATGACGTCACGGCATGATCTCAGACGCGACGGGTCAAAGATTAGCCCAGCATTTCTAGTACTCGTCCCCTCTTTTGGGCGTGAAGCCGCAAAACCATCAGCCATGCAGACGAATTAAAGTCTCCAAAGTGGCAAAGTGGACAGGCGTTATGTGAACTTATATGTCCAACGTATTGACAATAACGCTTGTGCCAACTTGTGAGACTTGTTTAGTCTCAAGAAGATGAAATAACAATACAAGAACAAAAACTGAGTTGGAATTTCTATAAACTTACCTTTTTCAATCAATAAATAAGCAAAACTTCGTGATTTTATATAGCGCTATCGAGAGCGGTACTGCGGTATATCTGGTTAGGCACCTAACTTGAATTTTAAATGGTCACAGATAGAAGGTGGAGAATGTACAAGAGAATAGTACAGATCACCAGAAACCTGGCTAAAACGGCTGCGTTGATTATAATATATCGCATATACTTAGGCCTATAATTTATTACTCATAATTTTACATTATTGGCCTATATGCAGTGGCGGCTCCAGGATTTGGCAAGTGAGGGGCCGTTGAGGTGGCAACTTCTAATCATGGGGGCCAACCATTTGTTGTTAGGTATGTAGCATTAAGTATAGGGTGGGCCAGGTACTCAATAGGGGGCACGGGCCCCCCGGACCCCCTGTGCAGCCGCCACTGCCTATATATGTAGGCCTATTTGACGATGTCAATCTTTGATATTCTGTTAGTGCTGACCCTTTATTTGCAAGATTATATTTGCTCGTGGTCAAAAGATTTCAAAATTACTGAATATTCCTCAAATCCGCGGATAAAATGAAGAAGGCCCAACAAATCGCTTAGGATCAGGCAGCTACTGCGGAACTACTTACCGCAAAGGCGCTATATAAAAAGAAATAGAAATATAGATACTCCAAAAATCCAATTCCAATAAATTTCAAAATTCGCTATCGTCACCGGACTGACAATTCAAACGACCAATCATCCAATTATAATGTCTTAACATCGTGCACAAACAGGAAACCAAGCAATCGTGGATGTCTGTATATATCTATCTGTGTCCGCCTGTCTGTCTGTCTGTCTGTCTGTCTATCTGCCTGTCTGTCTGTATATATCTGCTTGTCGTTGTCTTTCTTCGTTCCGACGCACTCCTTTTGCAGCTGAAGGCTAATTGCTCTCTCCAGATTCTGAAGTAGACATCTCGAACTAGGGTTTTTTGATGTCTCAGGCTCTCTCTCTCTCTCTCTCTCTCTCTCTCTCTCTCTCTCTCTCTATATATATATATATATATATATATATATATATATATTAAGGAGTCCTTAAGAACAGGACCAAGGCCAAGAACACCAAGGCCAAGGACTAACATCCCTGGATATATATTACATGTTGAGATAAAAATTGGCTTCGGTTTTGCAGTATTTAGAACTGCGTGCATTTAAGCATCGGTCTACTAATTGTCTTTTCTACATTCAAATTGTGCTGTGTCGTTTTGCATTCAATGCAAGTTAAATGTCCACATCTTCATGAACATGCAGCATTGTTTCACTCAGTCGTCGTCATCATCACCTTTTTCTTCATCGTCATTATCATCATTACGTTCTAAAAACTTCAATAGAAATTGCTTATATATGTATAGACCTATATATATATATATATATATATATATATATATATATATATATATATATATATGCCTATTATTATGTACATTAATTCGCATTTACTGCATCAAAACAGAAATGACTAAAGCACAAACGGAAATCAACACAACGCAAACAGAGCTATTACTGTAACTATCAAAAGTTAAAGACTACAGAGAAAATGTTAGGCTATACACCGGGCATATAACATGCATATTTAGCAAACCTATACATGCATGAAATTTCCCCCCGACACTATGAAACACAGCGTGCTTGCAGAAATTAATTTAGCTTGGAAATGATTGCAGTCGTCCAAATCGATCGTGATATTCTAAAAGACCTCGTCCTCGTACGCCAAGAGTTTGCGTCAATGTTTACACACGTGAAGTGGTGTTCTGGTTGATTCGAAACACTTGTCCACATGTCAGAAAATTCCCCTCCCTAATTCCCGATGGCCGTTAATTAGACGTATCTGACGAAACTGATGTTTGCCGCAGTCCGATAGTCCGATAGACAGAGCGTAGGAAAATGCGCTAATGAAAACGAGACGCAACACCTGTGGTCTATTTTTAGTCACAGATGACGCAACGACACTGCGCCAATGTCAGCGCATGAATAAGGCTCAAAGCACCCGCTGCGTGGATGGTGATACGGTCTAAAATCTAAATAAACAGGTGACCAGTGTTTTATCCAGACTTCTGACCTTTGGGTGAGGGAAATGACTTTGCTGGAGGGTAAGAGTCATAGTTCAATGCAAAAATTTGTGTCAGTGCTGATTTTATTTTGGTGGGGGGCGGGAAGAGAAGAAGAAACTGAGAAAACTGACTTTGATCACGTGATCATAGACCAATTCGCATCAGTAAAAGCAGGAAAAGTGCATCTGTAGTTTTAGTCTTGCGTCAATAAAATGTCATGATTTGTTAATATTAAAGATTTGTTAACCTGCTGAGTTTTAATTTTCTGACCCCCTCTGTCATGGGCGCCAAGTACCCTAGATGCGCCCCTGTCCGTCGAGGGCGACCTTTGAATTCGTTCCCTTTGAGAATTTATTAATTATCGATTCTTTGATAAAACATTGCTTCTAGAAATAGTTTCAGCATTAAGAGAAATTCCCGGATAATTATTATGCTTGCGATTAATCCGGCGATCGCAGCTTTTTGCTTCAGACATTAACCGCGTCTCTCAGTGCACGAGCGGAGCAAAATGCTTAATAGGAAGAATCTTACATTTATATAGCGCCTTGATATTGTAATAAAAGAACCTCTAAGGCGTTACGCAGTTGAGATTAAGAGCCCTCTCTGCAACGGTTACATTGGGGGTGGGGGAGGGGTGGGGAGGGATAGAATCGTCCATAAAGTTCGTTCTGTTCGTTACGACTGCACGTGTCGTAATAACAACAACAGCACAGGCAAATATGTTGCCAAGTGTGTAATGATAATTGAAAATGCAATAATTATGTCCTTTAAATCTATAAGCTTATTAGCATACATACAAATTCAATAGTTACATGTACATATGTATGTATGTATGTATATATATATATATATGTGTGTGTATATATAATAGTCAATGGTATTGAAGATCATTACGAATTTATATATATATATATATATTATATATATATATATATACTGTATATGGAACATAAATACAGTATATGCATATATTATATCATTGGTGTAGATTCTAAAAATTCAGTAGATATTTCGTCTGAATTTCGGACGATTGCAGGAGATAACTAGAGGAAAGGTAATTTATAGGGTTAAACAAACTGAAGAGAGTTCAAATATTTGCACATTTTTAATTTATTTTAATTTAAAGATATTTCATTGTTGCCTCTCCAACCAATTCTTTCTGTTTGTGAGCATAATTTGAGAATACCTCTAAGGACTCCATATACATCTTGAACCTATAGCCAGGTAATATGGTCTAAGATTCAGACAGGCTATATTTCCCAGGGATTTGCGTTCGGGAGAGGGGTGTCCCACAATTCTTGCAATGTAAATGTCCTGGACATTATGTCCAGTGCTTCATCTAGACTTCTTGGACTCAGGGGGAATAGAAACGGGCGGGGAAGGTGCATGGCGGGGATTCGATGCTTAGCCCCGCGGAAAAAATGAAAATACAAGTCAAAAATATGATTTTTTCGTTGTCATCTCTTCCGTCTTCACGCGGTCCATTCTAATTTTTGTGCGGTCAATTATAGTGGCTCAAGTGTCAATTTCCAGAGGTGAATTTCCCCCTTTAGAATTTTTAATGAATAGTTTTAACATCAGTCTGTTTTGGTGATGGCCAATACCACCGCTGGGAAAGGGTGTAGGGGTCAGGGTGTCTACCACAAACCGAGGGGAGTGTAATCTCCGCTGGGGGTTGAAGGGAAATCCCTGGATTCAGGTGCTATCTTGTAAACAATTCATTATCAGTGTCGTCCATTCACACTGTAGAAATACTATTCAAGAACCGGAAAGGAGTATACAAGAGAATTGCGTACAATTTGAACCTCTGGAAATCAACTCCTAGCCACCGGAATTAATCGCGTATTTGTGCCTAAATCCAGTAGATTTTACGGGAAATCAGTAGAATGTGGCATCGGCATATCTACAGTAAGTGTCGTGCGTTCGCGTGAACGTGCGTCTATGAGCGCTGTGGAATGTTGCGTCGTCTAATGAACGATGTTATCACGAACATCACAGAATAGAAAAACTCCCTCGAGGGACAACCACACAACCAATCGCGTTAAGTGCCGTGCAACACCCGCTTCATCATCATCATCGTCATCACCACCCCCACCAACACCACCATCATCATCATAGTAGTCATCGTCATTATTATTATTATTATTATTATTATTATTATTATTATTATTATTATTATAGGAGTATCCAGAACAATCTCTATGGTCACTGATCTATGCCCACCAGCAAGAAATCTGCTTCTGCCATTGGCGTCTATTAATAGACAACAATGGTTTCTATGGTTTCTGCCCACCAGTGGGCGGAGCAACCGGACCTTGTTGGTAAACACTGGATACCCCTGTTACTGTTATTATTGTTATTATTATTATTATTATTATTATTATTATTATTATTATTATCTTATCATCATCATTTTCAACATCATAGTCGTCATCATCATCATTATAATCGTCATTATCCTCGTCATCATAATCATCATCATCGTCATCATCATCATTCATTAACGTTATCAGTATCAGCAGCACCTAGCATCGGTTGCTATAGGCCTAACTTTAATCCATAACCTATGATAACCTATACACACTGGCTCTGGCTGAGAGAGATAGAGAGAGACAGACAGACAGAGACAGAGATAGAGATAGAGAGACAAAAACAGAGACAGAGACAAATGCAGACAGACAGGACAGGGGCATGTGTATATATATATATATATATATATATATATATATATATATAGAGAGAGAGAGAGAGAGAGAGAGAGAGAGAGAGAGAGAGAGATATTTAAGGATTAAGGTACCTAGATTTGGCCAATAATAATAATAATTAATTAATTGACCGCAATTAATTCGCTTCATCTTCATTGTCATGCAGACGATTGATTCTATTTTACAGCGTTGAACTTCATATAGAGCTGTTGTCTATCAGGTGGTTGGTCTGACATCAAATCGTCAGAAAGTTTTCTACTCAATGACTCGACGAAGCAGCCTAAAAGCGTCATCCACGCACGCAGTGACGGTGAAACTAAGAATGTATCATGAATTCTGCATAGGATATTATTCAGTGATATATATATCATCTCTTCGAAAGGACCCGAGGGAGACGATCTTCCAGTATTAAAGGTATCCTAGCTCAAACAGCCCACTAGTGACTGAATAATTTGATTAATTTCGGACAAGCTCCAACTTACAGACTATGGTCATATTGATGCAACCAGAGATGTCCATAGGTTGTGTTAACCCATGGGTTGGGTTGGGTCAGACTTTTAGCTTAACTTAGCATGATTTAAAGTGGCTTAGAAGGCATTACTGCCTGTGTGAAAGCCACTAGGAGCACTAACGGGGCTTAACCCGCTCCGTCAGCCTACTACTCCAGCGCGTAACCCACTATGCCATCTTCCGCCCCAATTTCCATTATAATGGTGGGTTGGGTTGGGTCAGAAAATAAGTCATGGTTGTACTGTATTATACGGTGGGTTGGGTTGGGTCAAGTAACACTATTACCAGCATGGGTTGGGTTGGATTGGAGATTTTGTGGGTTGGGTTGGATTGGGTTCTAAAAAATGGACCCATGGACAACTCTGGATGCAACCACTACTCCTCCCAAATATTGTAGCATGAATTAATGCAACTATTTTAATAGAAGTTAGTAGCAAAGATTATATATATATATATATATATATATATATATATATATAATAACGAGTGATTGGTAAAGGAATAACGATGGTGTGCTGAACATTGTTGCGGAAGATAAATTCCTTTGCCTTTTGAAGGTTAGTGAACTGTCAGATGTTGATTCAGTGCTTGAATCAGAAAATTGAATGATTGAATCAGAGAATAATGCACTTAAAATGTGACGACCGAGAGTCCGAGACCTCTCCGGATCGGTTCCTATAAAACATCTCAACATCTCAAGACGCATTTGTTTAACCGTTCGTTCCCTGTACGCAGCGCCTTTGACATTAGCCGACTAGCCACGTTACTGCGTTTAAAGAAATATTGTCAAGGTTAATAGTAAAATATAATGATGCCTATAGCATCAGCTGTTGTTGAAGAAAATACAATAATAATCATAGAATGGTGACGGTGAAGAGGGCGGTCTGATCGGCGGGGGCTTCATTCGGAGACAGATAGGACAGACAGGAACAGTTTATGACTTAATTTAAAAAGATGTAGTGCGCTGGTTTCACGAAGTGATGTAGGCAATGAATTCCGGAGAGATTGTTGATTAGGAAACAACTAGCCACTGCCACTGACACAGTGGCGTAACTAGGGGGGCACTTTGTTGACTGCCCCCCGGGCCCCGGGCCCCGTGCGGGGGGGCCTGAAGAGGGGTCTAAGCTAGGGTTAGGTTAGGGTTAACCCTAACTTAAACTTAACCCTAACCCTAGAAATGATGGAAATGATGTGGTGAGGACCTTTTTTTTGCTCGTCAGCTCGAAACTCTGGGGCCCCCATGTCAAAGATGCCCCCCGGGCCCCCAAAAGTCACGCTACGCCACTGCACTGACAGTACGAGTATACGAGGGACATCAACATTAGAGATTCTGCAGGGCGTCGAGTGAAATGGCTACAAGTACAAAGTCGATCGCGAGATGAACCGTGTCTTAAGATAACTGGATCCTTGTATCACAGGTTTTATAAAAGACAAAAATATTATAAAATCGATTCTCTGTATGACTTTAAAAATCCTCAAGAAGACAAGTTCTGTTAGTCAATAATTAATTCTGTCTTCTATCGAAATATCAACTCAGAAACCCAACGCTCTGGTTGCGTGGCTCTGCGCTGTTTGTTCTCATACTGATTCAATTATCACAGGAATTCAGATTTTCTCTTACTCCTGATTCTAAAGTCAGCTGCGAATCACCAGCTTTAAACGCTCGTCAAGCTTTTAAAATATTCGCAAAAATTTCCGGTAAAAACCCTTCCTAATATCTGATTTTAAATCTGTTAAGGGGCTGTCCATTAATTATGTCAACAATTTTTGGGCAATTTTGACTCCCCCTTGTCAACATCTGTCAACTCTCACTTAACCCTCCCCCCATAATTACGTCAAAAACTTTTGACCCCTCCCCCAAGATCAATGACAGGTCCCAATAGCAAGGTTATTATTTTTGTGGTGATGACCATTTTCCCCCTTTTTTCTCATCGAATGTCAAAATGTGGTGGTGATGACCTGTTTTGCCATGCCTTTTTCCATTGTAATAAGTAGTCCATGAAATTTCCTATTTTTTGATTATTTGAAAAAAGTGAAATTGTTGACGTCAACTTCTCTTGATCCCCCTCCCCCCTGTCAACAACTGTCAAACTTTTTCAACCCCCTCCCCCTAAATTGCTGACGTAATTAATGGACAGACCCTAAGCATTCACACTAGAACTTCATTAAGGCGTACTTAGCTGGTCTGTAAAATTCAGTGCGTAATATGAGAGGTACGGTTATATCCAATACCATCCAATTCCGTAGCGCATTACACCAGACCGTACTTTGCAGGTACGTTCTAATCGAGCATGCGTTATAACCGAGTTCGTTAAATATCGAATTTCTACTGTAATTCTAAGCATATTTGACGACAGAATAAAATTCTACTTTGAAAATTTGTCGCAGCTGTCATCTAAAACATACCCGTAAACCGTATCTCTTTCGATGCGTCAGGGAGCCTTCTAGACCGCTCTAAGAAGCTGTAACTTCCAGAAAACTCCAAATGTTCAATCAATCGAATCGCTTCTCATTAAGGCCTCAAGGATCCAATCAATCTCATTTCCAGCGTTGAAATTTCTCGGCGACGTCTTCGACCGAACGCTGTAGCCTAATAGAAGGGCCAACGTATTATTGAGTCGGGTCTTTGGAGGTAAAAAAAACAGGGACGTTTTTCATCATGATTATTCCGGAACGAGGCCGTTCCTTCCTCTGCGGCGTCTTACCTGAGTACGTCATGGCAGACGACGGCCGACGTCACGTGACTGAGATTCGTCGTCGGCCATTTTACGTTAGACGACCGTCGCCGCTTGAATTCTTTGCTTCGACGACGACGACGACGACGACCAGACGTCGACTGATCATCGAACGAAGACTTCGACAATCTTGAGCACTGATCGATCGAGCTCAAAACTCAGACGCCCAACTCTCTCTCTCTCTCTCTCTCTCTCTCTCTCTCTCTCTCTCTCTCTCTCTCTCTCTCTCTCTCTCTCTCTCTCTCTCTCTCTCTCTCTCTCTCTCTCTCTCTCTCTCTCTCTCTCTCTCTCTCTCTCTCTCTCTCTCTCTCTCTCTCTCTCTCTCTCTCTCTCTCTCTGTCTCTCTCTCTGTCTGTCTCTCTCTGTCTGTCTCTCTCTCTCTCTCTCTCTCTCTCTCTCTCTCTCTCTCTGTCTCTGTCTCTCTCTCTGTCTGTCTCTCTCTGTCTGTCTCTCTCTCTCTCTCTTTCTCTGTCTCTCTTTCTCTGTCTCGCCTCTGTCTGTCCCTATCTCTCTCCCTCTCTGTCTCTCTCTGTCTCTGTCTCTCTGGCTCACTGTCTCTCTCTCGCTCTCTACCTACCTACGGCGAGAGTCTACCTACCCACCTTTTCAGGTAGGCGCAGACGGACCTTCGCCTCCTTCCCCATCGGATTCCTTCGTCGCCTCTGCAGATGGGTGTTGGGCGGGGCGGAGGAGGGGCGAAGGGGGGAGGTTGGTGGAGGCGGTGAACCGCGTTGTCGCCGAGCAAACAGGTAAAAGCAGCCGAGGGCGGACCGAGCACTTCGGTGCCCTGGATTCAAACCCGGCTGATCCTATGACGTAACCTGGTCTTAGGGACGCCCACCCACAGTCATGGATACCCAGTGTGTTTGTGTGCGCGTGCGTGTGCAGAGTCGTGATTTCATGGATATCTATGCGCTTCGATGATCTCTATGCACTGGCGGCTGTGAGTTACGATCGCCAGAACCACGGGTGTTCAACGATGAAGACATATTCGGCGCTACATAAATGACAGCGTGCCTCCGACCTCACCACAGAAGCGTCGCTGTTCTTAGGCCAGGGTTGGGCAAAAAAGTTCTAAAGGGCCGCATTAACCCCTTAACTGGGGATACCGGATATATCCGTCCATTTTACATTTAGTTACAGTTAAATACCCAGTTAAGGGGTTAATATTCTACATTCCATGGGCCGTACATACAAAAGTCAAAATGTTTAGAATTTATGACGCTGACATACGCCATACATTTTATTCATGAAACTAACATGATATCAAAGACTTGTTGCTAAAATGTCAAAAAGGTGATAACCGGTTCTAAGTTTTTTTAAAAAAATAAAATGCCGCGTTCCCATAAGTTATTTCAAATTACCTCACTTTCTGCCTCTCGTGTGCATACTCCGAAATGATCTCGCGGGCCGCATGGGATCCGGTGGCGGATCGCATGCGGACCGCGGGACGCAGTCTTCCCGACCTCTGTTTTCTTCAGCTGTCAAAATGGCGAGTTCGTGAAGTCACTTCTGATGAAATTGTCTTCCATTGGACGTTCTCAGCAGTCGATCGGAACAAACGTTCAGTGCTCTAACCATAGACGTTGCTATCTTGGGCGAGATAACTGTGGACTGAGACTAAGAGATTAGAAAGGTTAATTAAGATGACCCATTAAAGGTATGGTAAGTCAAATGGATGCTGGGTCACGTGATTAGGTCACGTTCATTATATTATCCATCCATCCAATTCATCTATGATCCATCCTTCAATTCATTCATCCATCCATACATACATTCATCAATCAGTCAATCAATCCATGCATCCATCAATTAATCCATCCATCCAATCCATCTATCCATTTAGTCATTCATGCATACATATATTAATGTATAAATTCATCCATCCACTCATCCATCCGTCAGTCAATCCGTCCATCCATTCATCCATCCATCCATAAATACATACATCCATACATAAATACATACAATACATACATACATACACACATATACATAAATACATACAATACATACATACATACATACATACATACATACAATACATACATACATACATACATACAATACATCCATCCATCCATACATAAATACATACATACATCCGTCCATCCGTCCGTCCATCCATACATAAATACATACAATACATACATACATACATACATACATACAATACATGCATACATAAATACATACAATACATACATACATACAATACATACATACATAAATACGTACAATACATACATACATACATACATACAATACATACATACATACAATACATACATACATACAATACATACAATACATACATACATACATACATACATACATACATACATACATACATACATACGTCCTTCCATCCATCCATCCATCAGCTTTGATGACGTCTATTGGTAGCGTCGGGGTCAAATCGAAGTTCAGATGCGATCGATAGAAGAACGAACGAGTCTTCTACTACGATCCTTCGCCCGCCACCATCCACCATCCCCTTCCTCCCCCTCCTCCTCCTCCTCCTCCTCCCCCTCCTCCCCTCTCCTCCTCCCTCATCGGCCGCTTCGAGCACCTACTTCTATGCCTACCTTGGCGGCGCATTACTTGGAAACGACCTTGTCTAGGTAGAGGAGAGTGACGCACGTGGAACCCATCGATTGGTCGATGGACGACGCGCATCGAAGGCGTCTATTGAATTCTCTCCGGCGACGGCGACGGCGGAGGCTTCTGCAGGGCGCAAGGAGCAGGACTCGACGGCGCAGGGCTCGGCGGCGGCGGCGGCGGCGGCTGACTGAGGCGGCGTAGGCCCCCGGTGCAGAGCCCTTCCCGCCGCCGCCGCCGCCGCCGGTCGCCGCCATTTCGAGTTACCTCCTGGTAATTTGGTATCGATTGCGGAGTAGTACCTCCGTCGTCCACGGGCAGAGGGGGGGTCTGCGCTCCCACCACCCCCACATTTTCGACACATTCTCTTTTTTTCTCATACGGGTGAAAATAGCTCAACCTGATGCCTTTCACCTTTCTTTTATCCTCCCTCGTCTCTCTCTTCCTCACTCCTCTCTCTCTCTCTTTCTCTCTCTCTTTCTCTTCTCCCTCTCTTCTCTCACTCTTCTCTCTCTTTTCTCTCTCTCTTATCCTTCTCTTCTCCCTCTCTTCTCTCTCTTCTCTTTCTCTCCTCCCTCTTCTCTTCTCTCTTTCTTTTCTCTCTCTCTCTTCTCTTTCTTTTCTCTCCCTCTCTTCTCTCTCTTCTCCCTCCTCCCTCCTCCCTCCCTCTCTCTCTCTCTCTCTCTCTCTCTCTCTCTCTCTCTCTCTCTCTCTCTCTCTCTCTCTCTCTCTCTCTCTCTCTCTCTCTCTGCCTCATTCTGTCTTTACCTGTCTCCATTAGTTTAGGATTTGTATTTGACAATGGGGACTACGATTCAAATTCATAGCTTTGGCTGCGAAGGTAAAACATGGGTCTGGAGAAACAATGACAAACTACTCTAGATTAATATCGTAAGCCACCTGCGTCGCTGCCTACCTGAAACCGAAGGTAACAAAGGTAAAGGTTCTCCCAGGCTCGAGTTCTAGCGTTGTGTTCTGAGCTAACTACCAGTAGCATTAGTATTAGTATAGGTATTGGTATTAGTATTAGTATCAGTATTAGTATTAGTATCAGTATTAGTATTAGTATTAGACTATTAGTATTAGTATTAGACTATTAGTATTAGTATTAGTATTAGTATTAGTATTAGTATTAGTATTAGACTATTAGTATTAGTATTAGTATTAGTATTAGTATTAGTATTAGTATTAGTATTAGTATTAGTATTAGTATTAGTATTAGTATTAGTATTAGTATTAGTATTAGTATTAGTATTAGTATTAGTATTAGACTATTAGACTATTAGTATTAGTATTAGTATTAGTATTAGTATTAGTATTAGTATTAGTATTAGTATTAGTAGGCTATTAGTATTAGTATTAGTATTAGTATTAGTATTAGACTATTAGTATTAGTAACTCTCGATTGAGCGCCTCATTTGGAGCAAATGATCTTAGAGGGCGTTGGTTGTCGCTGACCTTAGACCGACGAGGGAACACTTTTCTCCACCTCTTACTGTAAGTGTCTCTCTCTTAACGGGGTTTTGCCAATCTCTTCACTTAGCGCCGAGACTTAACACTCACCGTCCACTGCAGAGACCATGAAACCATGAAGAGAACTCAACACACACACACACACACACACACACACACACACACACTCACACACTCTCACACAAGTCACGACTGGATTGAGTTCGACTGGATTGAGAGAGAGAGAGAGAGAGAGAGAGAGAGAGAGAGAGACAGACAGACAGACAGACAGACAGACAGACAGACAGACAGGCAGACAGACAGACAGAGACAGAGACAGAGACAGAGACAGAGAGACAGTCAGAGACAGAGACAGACAGACAGAGACAGACAGAGACAGACAGACAGACAGACAGACAGAGACAAACAGAGACGATGCAGAGCCAGCGAAATGGAGAGACAGAGCGAGGCAGACAAGCTCTGACACAGACACAGAGGCGGAAACAGAGACATAGAAACAAAATAAAGAAAGAGGCACTGAAACAGAGAGACAGAGACAGAGACGGAGAATGAGACGTAGAACCCGAAATAGAGATCGAGACAAAGACAGCCGAGATTCAGAGACAGAGACAGAGACAGAGACAGAGAGAGAGACAGTAGGTGAGTTGAGTGTGAGTTCTTAATCGAACGTATGTTGGATTGTCGTTTGCATGTGAGATCGAACATCGAATGCACTCGTTCACCTATGACGTCATTGATTCTGCATGCACCTCATTCTTCTCTCCTCTCCCTCTTCCTCCTAATCCTCTTCTTTCTCCTCCTCCTCCTCCTTATTCTTCTCCTTCTTTCTGATTTTCTTCTGCTTTTTCTTTTCTTCTTCTTCTTCTTCTTCTTCTTCTTCTTCTTCTTCTTCTTCTTCTTTTCTCCTTCTTCTCCTTTCTCTTCGTCCTCTTCTGCTTCTTCCCCTCCTTTTTTTTCTTTCTTCTTTCTTCTTCTTCTTTTCTTCTTCTTCTTCTTCTTCTTCTTCTTCTTCTTCTTCTTCTTTCTGTCTTCTTTTTCTTCTCCTCCCCTCCTCCTTTTCTTTTTTCTTCTTCTGGCGTTCGTTTGAGCCGTTGTCTCTTGTTCGCATGAGACATACATACAATACATACATACATACAGTGATATTTCAGTTCTAAAAATAATTGTTAATTTTAATTTTCATTCTTATTTTAGGTCTTAATTTCATTTCTATTTCAGTTATACTTCAGAAAATAATTCCTATTTCAGTTCTAATTTCAGTTCTAAAATAATTTCAGTTCTAGTTTAAATATTTTCAGTTTAATTTCTAATTTTACTTCTAGTAATTGACATCAGGTTTTTATTGATGCCTGGCTCCTCCGGGGGGCAGGGTGAGGGTCCGTGCCCCCTACTGAGTGCCTGGCCCCCTGTTGAGACCCTATACTTAATACTACATACCTAACAACAAATGGTTGCCTCCCATGATTAGAAGTTGCCACCCCAACGGTCCCCCCCACTTGCCAAATCCTGGAGCCGCCACTATTGGATGCAAATCTTGCAAAGTATAATATAAAACTGTATTCTATGACGGCAATGTCTGACAGTAGCACAGTGATCAAAAATTTTTTAACTAAACTATGTGCATGTTCATCTTCAACAATACAAGGCATGCTGCTTTGATCAACTTGAACGTGACAAAGAGATTTGTCCGCTTTCTCGTCATATATAAAATAATCCCAAACAGGGCTATCTCGCTTTCTTCCAGCCAACAGTTTAGCTAAACTCATCTTGTAACAATTGTTGCAATTAAGTTAACGCCGACGTTAAATCAACAAAGCATACTTAAGTTTTCTTATACAGACGAAATGGTATTTATCAAGGCAGAGGCCCATGTGCCGTCTCGAGACTACATGTGATAGCCAGGTCACGAGTCACCCCCTCCCAGACATGACATGCGTGGGGTAGGAATGACTGAGAGCAACGGCTGGCATATCACCCTTGGTCAATTGACGCTGAACTTAGGACACAAACACACTCACGAACAGCCATATTATATGGCGCGCCAAATATCACACAACCTAAGCAAATTGACGCCATTTTAAATGATGGGCAGTTAAATTCAGTTCATAAAATATTTCTATTTCAGTTCAAATTTCTATTTTTATTGGGTGATTTCATTTCTGTTTCAGTTATCGTTCTTTAAAAAATTCCTAATTTTACTTCTCGTTTTCGTTAACGGATTCCTTTAATTTCAGTTCTAATTTCCGTTACCGTTCAGTAAAATATCACTGCATACATATACATACATACATACATACATACATACATACATACATACATACATACATACATACATACAGTGACAGAGAACGCGATGCTGTGTTGTCGCTGTAGCTTTTCTAAAATACAGATTTATGTTAAATCGAACGAGAAGATCCGTAAAATCCCTAAAACATCAAAAACTTAAAGACAACGCTTTAAGTCTCTGCTGATATTTTTATGGGACCTATGATAAAATTGGCAAACAGGCAAAATTATTACTGTTATGTGGCAATTGACAATTGTATGCTTCTGTATGATTGTATGATTTGTTAATCTGCATTCTGCAGTTTGGCCACCCCTGATTTATAATATTACAATACAGGCAAGGAAGGCAGGCCAAAGCTTCGCAATTGATTGATTGAATAACTGACCGACTGACTGACAGACAGACAGACAGACTAACTGACTGACTGACTGACTGATTGACTGATTGACTGACTGACTGACTGACTGACTGACAGACAGACTGACTGACTGACTGACTGACTGACTGACTGACTGACTGACTGACTGACCGACTGACAGACAGACAGACTGACTGACTGATTGACTGATTGATTGACTGACTGGCTGACTGACTGACCGACTGACTGACATGAGAAATGAACGAATGAATACACTGTATAATGCAGAGATGTCGACACAAAACGTGAAGGTGACAAATACTGTATAATAGTGTATATTTACTCAGTTCTGTAGATTTTTTTACAAAAATATAATCAGTGTTTGGAACAATAGTTGACTAGACTATTTAAATACTATTGCAAATAGTTGAGCTTAAACACTATTTAAAATAGTTTTCCAATAGCCAATAGTTTGCAACTATTTAAATAGTATTTAAATACTATTTAATTTTTCAATGTCAAAATGAAAACTATTATCATTCATCACTGGCGAATGTTATAATCTAAAAGCACTGTCACTAGTTATCTGCACAATCACATTGATCAGTAAAACAGTCACCTGTTGGGTTATTCACCAAAAGTCTTGATTAATCTTGAGGAGCAGCAGTTTCTCAAATGTTTTGTCACTTAAGCGATTTCTATGCTCTGAGATGATAACATAATACAACTATTTAAAAAAGTATTTATAGGTGCTAAACTATTTATAAATACTATTTAAATAGGTAAGTTCGCTAACTATTTAAAATAGTCGCTTAAATAGTTCAGTATTTAAATAGTATTGACTATTTTTCACAACAAATATAATTTACAATGTGCCTGCTTTAATACATAATTAATTGGATAAGTAGGACTGGTTGATCAGAATAGTAAACCTTAACACCCAGTAAATTCATCCCCGCTCCCCGCCCCCACACGCTAGAAAGTTTTCACTGTTGTTGGAGCAAACAGTTGCGCCTTGAAATGTGCCTGAAGCTTCAACGCGTCTTGTCTCGAAAGTGCAAAGTGCAAAAGCGTGCTTCGAGAAGTGAAGATTCGTGCTTTCTTGTCTCTTGTTGTCGTTGTAACGTCTTTGTTCGCCCGAAGCTGTTCTTATATTTTTTAAATAGTCGAGAAAATATCTATGTTTTTGGAGGATTTGATGTTGAAGGTCGTCGCCACTCGCCAATAATTTTCTGGAAGAAAACAATTGGTTGATTTGCGAATCTTTCTCTGAATTGGACGTTGCCATAATACCGGTGGCGTATCTAGAGTGTGGCAGGTAGGGGGCCAGATGCCCTGGACGCCACTTGAATGGGGCGTCAAAAACTCTGTGATCTTGCTATCTGTTCAGCGTAGAAAGACTTCTGAAAGAGAAGAAACTAATAGAACTGACTTTGAATCACGTGGTCGCAGACCAAATCGCATCAGTAAAAGCAAGAAAAGTACATTCGTAGTTTTAATCTTGTGTCAATAAAATGTCATGATTTTTTGATTCTTTTCTGTATTTTTCTTCGATATCCAGCTTTCGCACCCAGAAAAACGCTGCAGTATGTCCAATACTTTCCAGTACTATTTTCTCTGGTAGGGTGCTAATATTATTATTATTATTATCTTTCCGTAAGCTTTCCTTTTCTGATGGCCACTCTTCCTTTTATCAGTCTGGAAACTATAAGAAACATTCCATTGTTTAGATGCAAAACGACTTTTGATAGCTTTAGTCACGCTCACTAGGTGACGCTAGCAACATGGACGTGTATTTAGGGTTTCATATCGCTTTATGCTTAATGTGAAGCATTGAAACGCAGTAATAATAATAATAATAATAATTTTAATAATTTATTATATAATAAATAATAATAAAATGTTTAATAGATTATAATAATAAAGATTGTTTTATTAATTTATTATATCGATAAAGTTCATTCGTGAACTGTTTTGGCAGATTACTCTAGGCCTATCAGGATTAAAATCAGTTATTCATTTCACTGTTTTTCAGGGGGAACACTTTCGACCTGACTGAGTTACAAGTTTGCGAAAAAGCTGACGACCTGATTGTCAGGCAATTTTCACGGTTAGTTAAATTGGTTGGCTTCAAATTACTCGACATTCTGATTGATTACTTTGGGGCGTTAAAATCTAAATAACACAAACATTGGCAAAAACGTTTTTTTGGTCATTCTGGAAAATGCGTCCCCTCAAATGACGTCCCGGGAGAAATACAGTTTTGAATTCACGACCGTTGACTCTCAAACTTCCATTTTGGATCGGTCTTTGGCATTCTATTACGGCATCTAGCTAAGAAAACGTCAGACCCCCCCTCTCCTCACAATCGTCAGCCCATCAAGTCTCACGGGGCTTGGCTGATGACACTGATCGTGGTCTCTGGGTCCAGCCTAATGTTTTTTAGTTAGGGTCGTCCATAAATTACGTAACGCGGTTAGTGGGAGGTCCGCCATTTGTTACGAAGTGTGACGACGGGGGGGGGTTCCGTAAATGTGACATAACGCAAACATTTTAAGTGATGACCTTTGACCCACTTTTTTGCTTGTCAGGGATTTTGGAGAGGAAAAAATACAAGGATGACCTTTTTTGCTTGTCAAGACTTTTCGGAGGACGAAAATGGGGTGGGGTCGGCCCGTTGTTACGTCATATTTTGGGGGTCTGACGTTTTGTTACGCCGCGTTACGTAGAGGTCAACAAGTGCCAAAATCGCGTTACGTAATTTATGGACGACCTCTTAATTGCCCATCACTGGATGGTACTTCCGGATACGTGGATATCCAAGAACCCGGATATCAGACTATTACTTTTGCAGCGTCATTAGATGTCTTGTGTGTTGACAGCTGTTGTAGGCTATTCTATCCGAAAGAGATTCGATTTTCAACATCTCTAATTAGTTACGCGCTCCAGAATTTCGTTGCTAAAATTTTATCTAGAACCAAGAGAAAGTAATTTATCATGTACAGTAGACCTTCAGGGCTGTTTATGTATTATTCTGTTCATTGTTAAATCTTTATTGGTTAAGTAGTTTTATACAGACATGACCATCCATACGCTTAGTTCTTAGGCCTATTTACATTTTCCTACGTTCGCCAGATGGCAAGGCGTTGCGTAGCGAAAAATAATATGTTTCGTAGGGTTACACAAGTTCAAACAGGGCGTGGGCGCCCACAGAAATTTTGTCAGGAGGGGCACAACAAAGTGGTCACGGTTACCACCTTAGTAAGGTTTTCAACTGCAAAGTTTGACAAATTCAAAAGATTGCCAGAACGCCAGGAAAAATCCAAAGAAAATCAGTTACTGTTATTTATACTTTAATTAAAAGTAGTTTTAGTGTGAAAATATTGGCTAAAAGTAAAAATACAGTTAGTTACAAAGCAGGGTTTGCATTTCTCAGGGGATAAGTGCCCTCCTTGCCTATTATGTATGTGCGCCCATGAAACATGGGTTCCTCTGTGAACAAAGCCTTTGGGGCGAAATAACAGTCAAGCGCCAAGTAGGTAGAAAATGAGAGTTTTACTGTAGTAGTAGTAATAATAGTAGTAGTAATAATCTATCAATTCCACAGTCAATCCGCCGACAATTCGTCACAAGGTTTCACTAGTGCACTCCTTGTCTTCACACATTGGTGCACAGTGCACACTGTTCTATAGCATTGTGGGGGAGGGTGGGGATGATCCTATTAGACTGCAGTCTGGTCAATCCTCGTACAAAGATATTCGAACGAGGGTGTTACCAGATCATGCGCGTCACAGTACGGTCAACCAAGTAACTAGGCCTACAGTGTTTAGATGTCGAGTGTACAATTTGTGGCGTGAATTTGTTCGTTGATAACAGTTTGTCTGTGAACCGTTCATGTAGAAGAGTACGCCTGTTATGTCTAAATCACAGAAGAGGTAATTTTTAACCTATTATACTACTTACTATTATACTACCTTCTTGTTCCTGAAGCGAAGTTTTGAATTAGTTGGCCCTATCCTTTGGAATGCTCTTGACGCCAGTATGCATGGCTCAGCAACTCCTAATTCTATGGCCCTCTTTTTGAAACGACTTAAAACTTATCTCTTTGTCAATATGCAGTAATTTGCTGTGGGAGCGCTTCTGAGTGATTTTTCAGAAGAGGCGCTATACAAATATTTTGTTACATTACATTACATTTCTGCATCTATTAATAATTAATAAAACAGTAGATACACAGCCTATATTGCATTATAATGATTATATTAGAAAAAAACACATATTGAGTAGACAATGCTGTTCGCTTTATCTAGTTCAGGGGTGTCAAGACTTTTTGGGCGGCGGGCCAAATGACATGTCTTCCTTAATTGTCCTCGCGGGCCAAATGCATAAATGCTTGTCAATATTATATTCCAAAATCTGAGCTATCTAAAAATCTTAAGTAAACGGATGGCAGGCGTGCTGGTTGGCACGTTTGCGTTTGCTGGATGACGAAAACATTAAAAGGCCATTTAATCATTACATTATTTACATTGATTTGATTACAACCTATTGTTGTAACTATGACAAACCGTATTTTAGTCATGCCTAACAGAAACAGTTAAATTTCAAAGTCTGTTAATGGCGAAGAACTTGTCTGTAATTCGTGATGTGGTCCAATTTTAAATGCCTATATCTATATCTATGCTGTGATTAGGCGTATCGTTGTTCGTTTGTAGAGGCTAGACTTTGGAGCAGTTGTGATGGGTTGCTGTCTGTTCGTTCCCACAAGGACCGAATACGTAACGACGACGACGACGACGGCGGCGGCGGCTATAAGACACGACCCAGCTCCGGCGGTCGCCGTGGTCGGGATCCGGGTGCACAGGAGTCCCCCGGTCCTCGTCAGCCATCATGTCGTCTGCGTACCGCCCCCGCCTACCGCCTGTGTGACCGTCTCTCGATCGGCGGCGGTGGGGGCGGTCATCGGAAAGAGGGCCGTCTGCGGCGGGGGATCGGCGGCCCCCAGGGCGGCGATCACAGGGTCACGAAGAAGATGAACGACTACCCCTCCCCATGAACGACTACCCCCCACTCAAGATCTCCTGCGATGAATTAGGACCAGAATGGCCGCCGAGAAAACTTTAATCCTGTGCGTTCAGCTGTTGTTTTTGTTGTTTTTGTTGTTTTTGGGACTGGCAGTTATATATCAGACGTGCGACTGCAAGTTCAACAAGGCACAGATGACCTAGGGTTCTTGACTGGATTTGGGTAATGTTAATTTGAGATGACTGTGCTGAGTTATTGTTGTGTTCAAGTTCTGTTCTGGTTTATAGCTATTAATTAATGCACAAATATCTTGAAATTGTGACGGAGAATCAGCGAGAAATATGTTATTTTATGACCGTACTTAATTTTTGGAGTTCTGTGTTCGAATATTGGAACTTCAGGCACACGGATCAAGAAATTGGAACGCATAGGTTATTGAATTTGATGTAGGCCCCTATGAACTAATGAAATTGTTAATTAGCATGAATAGTATGGAGCAAATGTTTCACTGTTTTTTTTCTTCAAATCAATGCACCGTACAAAGACTTGTGTATTGTATACATTCACGCATAATTTGAAACGATTTCGCACAATCTTTTCGTTTTGTTTGGTCAAAGCAAATTGGACGATTCAATATTAATATTAAACTCTTATTAAATATTAACTGCGAAGTGACGTAGAAGAAGCGCCGAAAGTATCGAATGCCAACAGTCGGCGATCCTACCACTATCTCAGGGCAGTGGCGTAGCGAGGGAGGGACAGTGGGGGGAACCGCTCTAAGGGCGGCACATGCTCTAGGGGAGGCATTTTAGGATATTTTCGGTGTTTTAACGCACGTCCTTTGCGGGCCGTATATTTGACACCACCGCACTATCTCATGTCTACTGCAATCATAGCGTGTGACCAACTGGACCAGCGTATTGCCGCCGAAGATAGCGGTAAAAATCCTTTATTCTTGACTTTGGCCTTCGCTATGTTAATTGGGCTATGAATTTATGAAATTGTCCCGTGATATCACAGCTTAACACATAACAAATCCAGCCATAATTAGTACCAACGGATATAAGATGGATAGATAGACAGACGGTATCAGCACACAACAGTGCTACAGGCAGCACCTATAGTTGGTTTCGTCGAGCGTTTTGCGGGTACAGGCATTTATAGACCTATACAGTACACTGCGAACCACATAAAACCAAGCCTTTTTTATTTTGGCTGTAACTTTGTCAAATGTTGACCAAACTTGATAAACTTGGTAGCAATATAACTGAAGGAGTTCCCAACACATTGGTGGACAGTGGTATAACACATGTATTATCTGTAGCAACTGTATTTCGCGAAACAAAACACAGCTTAATTATGCATTTACATTGTATACTGTACATTGTGCAGCAGTGGCCATATTTACTAGAGTTGTTCTGGATAAATAATTCCTTATCTTATCTTGTTCGCCAATGGCTTACCATTCAGTTATTCTGACCTTGTTGTGAACTAAGTCCTAAACTCTTTTCTTCTCTTTTACTTCGCTGCAGTTCCGCGGAATTGTTTTTCTCTCTTCCAGATCTGCTCTCAGAATTTCCAGCAACTGTTCTAAGAAATCGTACACTACAAAAAGAATATTAAAATGCACATATGGATAATTATAATGCTACTTTGCTAGTAGATGCGTCGAAATACAAAGGAAACAATGTCTTAATGCGAGCGAGTTTATAGCAAAATTAGATTAATTATATATAATTATTAACCACAAGACAAGGTTAGTAACGAAACATTATGCCTAGTAGAAATATGGATGTTTCATTTACTTTACTCAGTCGAATTACCCTTGAATGATTTTTGTCCATATTGTAGGGTCCATTGTGTCTAGAACAATCTTTTCAAAGGATTTCAGCGCTATCAAATAAGTTGAAAATATAAGTGATGACCGCATGCATCGAATGTTTTGTTGGTTCTGGACGACTGACGCCATTTTGCCGGTTGCAGATTGCCTATTGGTTTCAGTTCCGTCAAAAGATGGGTTCGATTGTAAAACTACTCATTCGCATTCAGCGGTTTTCGATTTTGTCAAATGATTTTATTGAATCTTAGACGATCAACCCAATCTAACATTATTGTATTGTATTCCAGGACAATTTATATAGCGCTGAAGCATAGTTAAATACCAAAATCAAGAGCGCTTTAACAACGCTGACATGTCAGTGAAGGTCCGAAGGTGACGATGTTAAAAAATTAGGCAGAATTTGTTTAAATTCTTCATCTGCAATCCTACAAACAGGTACTTAGACATGAAAACAGCTTAGACAAACAGACAGACAGACATACAGATAGACTGACAGAGGAAGGCAGACAGACAGACTGACTGGCTGACTGACTGACTGACTGACTGACTGGCTGACTGACTGACTGGCTGACTGACAGACAGACAGACAGACAGACAGACAGACTGACTGACTGACTGACTGACTGTGACTGACTGATGTAGCCTTTAGATACATACTGTAGATGCATATATAGATACATGGATGGATGGATGCATAGATAGGTACAAAGATAACTACATAGAAAGATACATAAGTGGATATATATCTCGGTAGGTGAACAAACGCAAATATGGCGCAGACAGATAAATACTGGTATTTGCCGAGTGCCGGGTAATGACTCCTACAAGGAAATACTCGTTAGCATTTGTGGCAGAGAGCATAATTGGGCGCTGTGAATGTGGAAAATTGTTGGTTGAAAACTCTACATGTAACGTCAATTTCGGTGGTTGTTTATTGGGACGATTGGGCGATAATTTCACGCCTGAGTCGGCGAGATAGGAAGCGTTTAGCATAAGTGGCAGACAGCCTATACTATACTAATACTATATAGACACCGTCAAGACAATTCGATATGTATGTAGCCTATGAACTGCAATGGCACGTGGAGTCAGCATGATTCGACCGTACGTATAATACGTATTTCATTTCCCAGTTTAAAATATGTATTAGGACCTAGCCTAGATACTCGTTCGGTAAAATCGGTGTAAGTTAAAAATACGTTTCCTGGCTTAAGAACGCTCGTCTGCTCTGGTGGTACTAGACCCACAGAGGCGTAGCGAGGGGGCAGGGGGCATATGCCCCCGGGCGCCGAGGTGTGGGGCGCCAAAATTAAGGTATATGGGTAAGTGAAATGCACAGTAAAGAAGAAGAAATGTGTGCGACGACCTTTTTGCTCGTCAGCACTGTTGGGGGGGGGGTGCGCCAACGGTACACTTTGCCCCAGGGGCGCCGGACACCCTCGCTACGCCTCTGTAGACCTATACAAAAAATCTTAGAAACGGTTGTACAATGCAACTCATCAGAGTCGCAGGTCCTTGGCAAAATGGTCAAATCTTGAAACATCCGTAAATTCGCTCTGTATACAAAATGGCTCGGCCAACCAAAGTCTAACAACAACCTCTGTGTCGCTGGCAGAACACGAAGACCTCTAATTACCAATAATAATCCGCCCGTAGGTCGGGTCACCAGCTGCTGGCTGGCTATGATGTTAAAATTAGTCCCTGGTTTTGGCTGATTTCCGACTTTTAAGTCGTCCAATAGTTAATAGACATCCTCAACTGTAAGATCCTTCTAAGTTCTAGCAGTCGTCGCTTATTATCTGCGGCGATCGTTGGAGCATTGACACAAGGACCAAGACATTCAACGCCACTTAGTGTTAACAATTTGTCCTTATAGTTGTATTGAAAGATGATGATTATATATCGTATATACAAGGTGTTCGACTTACCGTGCTGGGCGGTTCTCAACAAGCCATGGACGACGCCCAGTGAAAGCCAAGAGGTTTACTTTAACCGTTCGACCACCGCACCCAAATATTAACGCTTTTCAGATGAGTGAAGTTTGCGTGTTTTAAAAAAATTGACTGCTGATCGCAAGTTTTAAAAAAATTAGACAATTCAATTTTAAAATCGTCGTTACCCTGTCAGAATCGACTCATCCGAAGATCATTGTACGGCAATTTCTCTTCGTTTTCTTGATTTTCCGATTAGAAACTGGGCGTTCGGAACTTTACATTAGAGCTGGAGAGGAATATTCAATAGCGCGTCTTAAATTTTCGGACTTTTTGCGGAAAAAATTTTTCAGAATTCAATAGATGGTAGTCAATTGTGAACGCTCCGTAGTGGCTGTAGGCCTACAGTTATTTTAATCAATACAAATAGGCCTAACAATAGTCTATTTAATCAAATGTTGATTAGAAAATTGAAAAGAGACGACATCTGTAATGAGTTCAAAAGTTCTAATTTTGAATTAATTTACAAAAATTAAACCCGTCTTTAGATTTTCCTGAGCGCCGTTCCGCCATCAAAAGCCCTGGTCATAATAATAATAATAATAATAATAATAATAATAATAATAATAATAATAATAATAATAATAATAA
Source organism: Metaphire vulgaris (assembly GCA_018105865.1). NCBI lineage: Eukaryota > Metazoa > Annelida > Clitellata > Crassiclitellata > Megascolecidae > Metaphire > Metaphire vulgaris. The sequence continues at coordinate 1,253,045 of CM030851.1, read as the reverse complement.
TAATAATAATAATAATAGTAATAAGGTTTAACGTGGTTCAGTAGGATGAGCCCTGTGTGAGTGAACCACCCTGGTTTTTTCTCACCTATTCATTCTTCTTACACTGCATTTCAGACGAAGACGTTTTGGAATATTAACAGTTGACCTACAACAGAATCCCCGAATTCAGCGTAGTAGCGTAGAAGGAGAAGGAGAAGGAGGAGAAGAAGAAGAAGAAGAAGAAGAAGAAGAAGAAGAAGAAGAAGAAGAAGAAGAAGAAGAAGAAGAAGAAGAAACTGAGAAAACTGACTTGATCACGTGATCATAGACCATTTCGCATCAGTAAACGCAAGAAATGAGCATCTGTAGTTTTTCATCTTGTGTCAATAAAATGCGACGATCTGTGAATAATTAAAGATTTGTTAACCTGATGATTTGATTTTCTTACGCCCCTGCTATGGGAGCCAGATTCCCTAGGTACGCCCCTGACATACAGTAGGGAGGGCATCAACGCACACGTAGAAAAAGACGAAACAGAAGACTAAATATAGACGAAAACCACTAAACATACCAGACAGACGAGAAACTGTATCTACGCTTGTTTTAATGGCGTCCATCTCTGCTCGAGCTATTAGCCAGTCATTAAACTCTAGCTGAATCCATTGGCCCGATGTGTTTTATTCCTCTGCCCTTTGGACCTATTTAGTATTTACACGTCTTGCTTTCTCTGGTCTTCGTTGTGTGACTGAGAGCTCTGTAAAGTGTAAACAGTCGCAGTAAAAGCATCGAACGCAAGAGATAAGAAAAGCGGACCAGTTTAATCGTGAACTTTCGACTTTCTAGCATTCTGGAAAGTCTGGAAGAAGCGCAGAAAAATTGAGTTCTGCGGATAGAAAAACAGAATTGTTTCGAACAGTGGCGGTCCCAGGAATGCTTGATGGGGGGATGAAAAAATTATAGGAAGTTGGTGGGGATGCAAAGTGAAGAAGAAGAAAAACAAAGGAAAAGAGGGGGAAGGTTACTGTTAGTGTTTTGCCTACTAAATGTTAGTAGGCCTAAACCTTGCAAAAAAGGCCGACAAGCAAACAAAGAAGGTCATTCGCAGCATTTTTCGCTAAATTTTTTAAAAACTCGCCGGAAAATAGATTGACAAGCAAAAAAGGTCATCCGGAACCCCCGTTGGGGATGCATCCTCATTCCCCAGTCAACAACATGGCGGAGCCGCCACTGGTTTCGAAAACGAACAACGCCAGAATCGAAACAGGGAAAAGAAAGAAAAATGGGAAATCATCTCTTATATGCTCCACACATTTTAGACATCTACGTACAGCTGAAAAATATTCAAGTTTATATTTTTTAAAACCCCATAGGAGTGGCTTACGGGAAGTGACACTACTCAACTCCAGCGCTGTTCTTCACAAAGCGACGGAATTTAGAAACAGAGCGAGATATTCGGCGAACATTTTCACATTTTCACATTTTCACATTTTCACATTTTCACATTTTCACATTTTCACATTTTCACATTTTCACATCCGTTTAGGTCTCAGCTCCGAGTGCGTTCCTCCCCTCCTCCCCAACGAATCTCAAAGTAACGCCCCATTTAGAGGAACATGTTGGACAGCCCAGACAAGGTTCCGCGGGGCGCTGGAAACGTTCGTCTTTCTTGAATCATCTGATTCAGCGAATCACCTGATTCCTGATTCAGTGAAAGTGGAGAATTCACTTGACTGATGTGCCTACGCATTATTATTATTATTATTATTATTATTATTATTATTACGATTATTATTACTATTATTATTACTATTATTATTGTTGTTATTATTATTATTACGATTATTATTGTTATTATTATTACGATTATTATTATTACGATTATTATTTTTTTACCACAATTTATATAGCGTAGTAACCGAACTGGAGCTAAAGTCAAGAGCGCTCTATACACAGGAATCACTTATAAGATATGTTAACTGCGGTTTTAGAAGTTTCTCAAAGCATCTCGGGTAACTTTTAGCGTATTGTATCTTTAGAATGCAATGCAAAGTCCGTTTATGTAGCGCCGTTTTTGAAGTGCCCCCACTGAGTTTACTCGCTCGCGCGGGGCTACGCCCCTGGATAGAACCTCACTCGGGCTGAATGATGCGAGCCGCCAACGGGCAACGAGGCCAAGTCCCCTCGCTGCGTTATTGGGGCCTGTGAAAGCTCGCTCGAAAGAGGACGGAAAGAGGCCAACTCAGCTGCAAGACGGCGTGGGCTACGCGCGGCACGGAGGCCAGACGGACGGATGCGAAAGCGTGTACGTTCTCAATACCTGAGAGGCCTCTCTCTCCTAGACAGACTGCGTGGTTCTGATACGTTTCGCTGCGCGGTCTCCCTACGTACACAAACAGAGCAACATGTGTCTGGCATGGTACTGTACAGTGTACAGTGTACAACAAAGCGCTCGTTCGCACGCACGCACGCACGCTGAAACCGACGACGAACGGGTCACGAACCACGAACCACGAACCCAGGGCGTTGATTTGGTGTTGTGAACGAAAAACTTGCTACGCGACGGCGTTATTATAAAGCCAGCGCATCCTCCTGTCCATCGCCCTATCAATGGATCTCCATATTCATTATTATTATTAGTAGTATTACTATTACGCAGTGTGGCTAATACTTACGCTCCTCTACTGCGTGTGTGTGTGCGAGTGAGTGTAGAAAGTAGCTACAGCTGCCCCGCTCTCTGTCTCTGTGCGTTTCTCTCCTCCTCCTCCTCCTCCTCCTTCTCCTCCTCCTCCCTCCTCCTTCTTCTTCTACTCCTACTCTTCATCCTCCTCAGTTTATATCACACCCCGCGCTCTCTGATTCTGCATTTTCGATTTGCGGCGCATCGTCGACTGCAGAGCAAGTGCCACCAGTTCCGAAGTGGATTTAGACGGTTACACTGATCAGGGCCGGGGATTGAGGCCCTCTTCCGGGCCCCGCCGCCCTCGATCCGGACTCCCGGACCCTCCCTCCATTCGAGTCTCTCGATATACAACGGAAGTGGAGCGAAATTACCGGAACGATGACATGACGTACCATGTCGAAAGCGCCTGGATACAGGTAGTACACGGTAGCTGTATGAGCGGCGGGTGGGAGGTAGCCTACGCAGGACCTGACGATTTACCGTAGTTACCTAGTTATCGGACTCTCCGTAAACTCGTAAATGACTTATCGGTGGTCACGTGGCCTGCGAGTGGGGTGGGGTGGGGGAGGGGAGAGCGAACGGTTAACGAGATAATGGCGAATTCATGTAGCGCCAATTATCGGGACTGTGGACCGGAAGAAGAGTTAGTCATCGGTAGAGCGCTCGACTCTGTTGATGAGTAGACGAAGATGGAATCGAGTTAAACCGATGTCGTAGTAGTAGTAGTAGTAGTTGTTGTTGTTGTTCGTCGTCGTCGTCGTCGTTGTTTTCTGATGCCGAGAGAGAATGTGGAGAAGGTTGGAGAGAGATTTTGGATGAGAGTTTTGGTCTTGGCAGAATATTTGCAAGATGAACGCTCTCCGGAATAAATGTTCGGTCTAATTTACTTTGACAGAACATCTGTTTACTAAGTATCAGTCGTTAGATATATATCTCTCTATCTCCGTCTATCTCTGTCTGTCTCTGTCTGTCTGTCTGTCTCTGTCTGTCTGTCTCTGTCTGTCTGTCTCTCTGTCTGTCTCTGTCTCTGTCTGTCTGTCTGTCTCTCTCTCTCTCTCTCTCTCTCTCTCTCTCTCTCTTTCTTTCTTTCCGACCCATATTTTATGCTAAAGTTATAGCAAATTATTCATGCGCATATTTTCTGCTCCTTCCTTTTCTCTTCTGGTCATTTCTTTCGACTGTTTTACAGTTCGGTTAACTGCCTTCAAGTCCTGCTCTGAAAACAGAGGCGTAGCGACTAGCGACGGGGGTATATCGGTATATATACCCCCCAAAATCAGGCTACCTTAACGTTTTTTATGTGATTTACATGTGGTTGGTTTATGTGGCTTATGGTTAAGATTTATACCCACCCAAAATATTTATACCCTCCCAAATCAAATTCCTGGCTACGCCCCTGTCAGAAAATATAATATTTCATTCAATTGACGAATTGGCGTAAACTTCCATTAGGCCGTTAGACTCTCACCGCCCTCTCCTCACTTTTTCCAGAGGCTAAGCATTGCAGAAATGGAGGGAAGGGAAGGGGCAGAGATATAGAGGTTCCCCCACTCCACCTTTTCATACAAGTTTACGCCTATGACTTGGCTATTTCTCCGTCGTCTTTCCCAACCACTCTTTCTGGCATCGAACTGATGTTCAGAGGGTTGAATTTGAACCACCATCTATAGATATGATCAGGTACATATATATATATATATATATATATATATATATATATATATATATATATATATATTTAAGTCCCTGGATGTGATATATTATAATCACGCCTGTAAGGACAGGGACCGGTCGTGAGATTCGCGCAAAGCCGGAGGGGGGTTATGGGGGGTTATGGGTAGTATAAGGTCACAAGACCTCAAAGCTCTTGAGACAACCTTTTTGCTTCTCAAAATGGCCCCAAATGTCGCTGCCCTCCCCCCATGTCTGGAATCCTGGCTTCACCACTGATTATAGGCCTATAAAAATTATTCTTATTTATTGATTAGGTCTATTAGCAGTCTATGGTCGATCTAATTGGAGATGTTGATGTCGCAAAAAACGAAATCAAAGTTAAGACACGCTCATTAGACGTGACTTGACTTCTAAGAATATGGATCAAATTTAAAAGACGATATACTGCATTAGACTAGTAAATGTCCTTCTGGATTTTTAAGAACTGCTCTTATGCACGTTCGACTGTAGAATTTTCGATGGGACAGTTTACGCAGCGCATTTTTTCATAAGTTCTGGGGGTGTTCTTTACCACAGGCCCATTAGGCAGCTGGTCTTGTTTGGAAGTAAGATAGTAGATTTGATCTGTCTAAATAGGATCTTCTAGTATTTTCTTACGTTTGTTTTGCGAATTCTGGCCTTCTAAATCAATCAATCAATGAATCAATCAATCGATAAATTTCTATGAAGTTCACTTCTATCATAAGTTCTTTCCGAACAGGGGCCTACGCCAATAATTATTATTGTCGAATAAGATTAACGTGTGGCGTTTAAATTTTTCTTGTGGCGATTTTCTGTTTAAAATCAGAGTTTACAGTCCTAAGAATCAGTTGACGCCATGACACATTTGAACAACCAGGCGGAAATTTAGTGACGGTCGATGATTCTACTAGATTGACTATAGTGGTGATTTTTTTAAATATATAAGAGCTGTATTTCATTGTGAATACAGATTTTGAGTCGTCGTCGTCAAGTATATAAAAGCCTTTTGCCAACAGTTGACATTTAACAAATGCATCTTAACCCCTTAACCGTGTATTTAACTGTAACTCAATGTAAAATGGACGGATATATCCGGGATCCCCAGTTAAGGGGTTAATAGCATGGTCCACACTCTATTCTACTCTATTCAACTCAATTGACAGCAGCTGCTGCGTATTTTATTATGATGAGACCTGCAAAATACATTTTAACAGGCCCTCGAGTGTCGCAGACAGACGCGTGAAAGGAAATTAAACTCCCTCTAACATGTCTACACCCTCCCCCCGTTGGCAAACAGTTCGACGAAAGCCAAAACCTCTTGACCCCCCCCCCCCCCCCTCTTGTTTGTATTGGTGCTTCGCAATTGCCTAAAAATTTCGACAGCCGACAAAGGAAACGAAATGTCAATTATTTGTAAAAATTGAAGTCGTGTGAAAATGCTTTTGCTATTTCAGCGATAGGAAATTGGAGATAGAATATTGTCTTAACCCCGACCCCACTCCAGTGACTCCCCTCAGATGCCACCTACGGGCTTGAGATTGACACATCAACTCATTCAGTGGCGTCAGTGTTTTATCCGGACTCCAGGCCTTGGGGGGGGGGGGGGCAATTGAAGCCCTTGGGGAGGGGGAATTTACTTGGCTGGAGGGGAAGACACACAGTTCAATGCAAAATTTGTGTAAGTGCTGGGGTTGTTTTTTTGGGGGGGATGTTGAGGCTTTGGGGTGGGGAATCTCTCCTTAACCGGCATGAATAAAACACTGAGTGGCGTAGCCAGGATTTTCCGAAGGGGAGGAGTTACGAGCGACCATTCCCATCTTCGGAAAATCCTGACAAGCAAAAAAGGTCGTTGCTAATTATTTCCATTGTTTCCCTACAGTTAAGTTAGTTATATAGTTATATTGCTTTTTGTGCTTCTTTTTTTCTTTTCTCCTACCGTAACCCCGATTTTCGCGCCACTCCGCCCACAGAATAATAATGCGCTATAAAGAAATTTTTGGTCGGTCAACCAAGGTGGGGGTTACCCCCCCCCCACCCCCAACCCATTGAAGTAATTGTAATTGGTGTCATAGGTCATCTGTTCTACCCGACAAACAGGAAACATGAACTTCGTTTGGAACACGATATATAGCTCCCATTGTTTGGCCAAAACGGAAACTCTTACAATCGAACATCGATATAATTATATTCAACCGCCTGCAGAGAGTTTCGAATTGAATGCTAGAACTAGAAATCTTTAGACGGATGTGGGGGGATATACATCGGTACTGTAGGTCTAGTTATTCACAAGCGACTGTTAATTTTATTATTATCTAATATATCGTTTGACCGAGTTAAAGTAGGCCTAGGCCTACCTGCTTATTATACATCAGACCGCATTCCCAGAATTGTTTCTTATCGCTGACTGGTAACAAGAGCGTTCTTCAGCAACACGACCAGGAGTTCCGACGATAAGCTTTTCCTTTCCGATGGTTAAGATTGCTTTCTGAAGATCTTGACTAAATTGACGCAAAGTTTTGTTTATCCGAGTACCGTCGATTCTCTATTACAACTTACAAGCTGGATCTCGAATGCAGACCTAACACAATGTGCCCAAAGTCTAATTAAGTCTCTGATACAATGGCTGCACTAATCATCCGTGGCCGGCCGCGGGTCGCTTACACCCCAAGTGATTTCCTGCGGAGGTCAATCATTTGAGTCAATAATTCCTAGAGTTCTGATTCGTATCTTTAAGGTCCCAACTCATTTCTGTTTCCAACATTTTTAAGTAAGTTTTTTTGCCTCTGGAGTCTCCCCTATCTTCTGCATAACATGTACATTAGACAATTTAGAATTCCAGTCTGAAGAACTAAGATGTTTGTGGACAAACATTCTGACGTTCGAAAGTTGGATCCCAGTATCGAGAAAATGACGCAAAGACGAGCATATTTGCTGAGACTTACAATTATTTACCTGTAGGCCTATACTAGCAGGGTTTAATTAATCTAGGCCGTTTCCGGGGGAATTACCCTTCCCCCCAGAAATTTTGGCATACTACATCAACTAACAGCAGCCCCCTAGCTGACTTCTCCCCCGGCCTTGTTAGTTTCCCCCCGACGTCCAGAGTCTAGATTAGTTAAACACTGCATCCTACTATGGCTGACATTTTGTCGTTTGTCAATTTTAATCTTTCAAATGAACTGAATATGCTCTCAAATTCGATGGACATTAATACTGTGGTTATTCATTTTAAAAATGGCAAGTGTTTTAGAACTCGAATGGAAAAAGGTTTTTGATGCAGTTTTCTCATCCATCGCATGCCTGATAAGTTACAGTGTACATCCGGTTTTAGTCCATTCGTGATGCTTGATTTCTGGCAGAGAACAGACACTTCTGTAGGCCTAACATTTCCTGTTTTGTTTCAAAGAGAGTAGTCCTGCTGTTTGTCAGTCCCCGAATCTCCGTACATCAGTCTGTTGTAGGCTTATGTGGTACTCCTGGCAAAGGCTGCTATCAAAAGCTCTTTTCTAGTCACGTCTCTTGTCGCGGGGTTGTCATCGAGGTTTTCTCGTCTGGCAACCAATTTTTAATTCTTTCGATGCGTGAAATTATTCGGACAGGTGAGCGGCCATCTGATGCACGATGCACACCTGTTCGTGGCTCATTCAAATATTCAAAGATGCGCTATAGAAGCTGTGCCTGACAGCCTGTCTTAGTCTGTGGGTCTCATTATATTTTGTTATACTATTACTTTAAATTTGTATTTGATATAAACATTTTAAATATTCGTAGAGCTTTCTGAAAGTGAATGAGTCTGTTATATTAAGAGAGCTTTTTCTATTTCTGGCCCTAAAATCTCTCTCTCTTTCTCTCTCTCTCTCTCTCTTGACACATCTCCAGGGGCGTAGCCAGGAATTTGATTTGGGAGGGTATAAATGTTTGGGGGATATAAACCTTAACTATAAACCATATAAACTACATATAACCACATATAACCACATATAAATCACATTAAAAACTTTAAGGTATAGACTGATTTTGGGGGTATATATACCGATATACCCCCCCCGTCGCTACGCCCCTGCACATCTCTTTCAATTAGCTTTTCCTCCATAGTCCGTCTTACTCTCTCCGTTGACTGATCTCTGGAGTGACTTGGTCTTTTGCGGATGGATTTTGAAGTACCATCGATTGATACCCTTAGGCATTAGAACTGGTGCTATATATAAGTGCATTATTATTATTATTATTATTATTATTATTATTATTATTATTATTATTATTATTATTATTATTATTATTATTATTACTATTATTTATATTTATGTTTCGCCATTCGCAGTCTGTTCTCAAGCAACAGCTGCAAATCAAAAGGTTTCTTCGACTTCGACTCCAGCTACACTAGGACCGGTCGCTCGGTGGAACTCGACGAAGAGGAATATTCGGAGGAGGACGTCTACGAGATGGCGCTCGAGGTGCTCGAGGCGGACGAGGCGTTCCGCCTGGAGAGTTCCGGAAGCGTCAGTCCGGAGAGCGACGTGGATCGTCTGCTGGAAAACGCGGACACGGAGAGATATTCCGGAGATGCAACGCTCCTCCGCATCTTCTCGATTCTTCAGAACGACGACGGCGGCGGCGGCGGCGGCAAAGATGCGTCTTTTCGTGCGACGATCAACAGTGTCGAACGCCTCGCTGAGGTCAAAGAGATGACCCAACTCTTCCCCCCCGTATCGTCGGAAGTCCTCGACTCCTCCGCTGCTCCAGACGGGTCTCCGGAGGACCGAGGTAGGGAGGACGAGATCGTCTGGACGACGGCGAGGAAGGAGGATCCGGACAAGGTCGGATCCGAGCCAAGAATTCCGGGGAATTTCGTTTTAGCGAACTGTGTCGGGCATTTGACAGTGTTGACCTTCTGTCCGTTGACCTGACCAACGAATCGGACAGCGTCGGGTCCGACGTTCCTCTGCTGCGGTCGAAGGAAGCGAGGATTCGAACGACGCACGCGTCACGTGACAGAAACGAAACGACGACGACGACGACGACGCTTTCGGTGACGAAACGGACTCCGACGTTTCGCTGCACGTGACGTCATCCGATTCGCTCTATTCGACGACGGAAGACTGTTTCGCCGACGATTCCGTACTCGTCGACCTGAGGTCGAGGTGCCTCGGCGTCGGGACGTGGAACACCTACGCCACGACCAGCAGCGACGACTTCTCCGCTTCCGCCTTCCTCCTCCTCCGCCAACCGAGTCCCGAGGACCTTTTCGACGAGGCGCTGGAGACGCGCTCCGACCTGGCGGCCTGCAGCGTCGGGTCCAGCGGCGGCGGCGGCGCCCGGGTGTCTCCGCCGTCGTACGCCTACTTCGACGCCGTCGAGTGTTCGCCGGCGTGCTGCGGCCATCGAGGTCCGAGTCCCGAGGACGAGTTCGATCTGGCCATGGAGACCCTCTCGGACGCCGCCGTCGACGACTCCTCTTCGTCCGTCTTTTTCGTCGTCTCCGCCGCTCCCAGGTCCCCCAGGAGCGATCCCCGTAGACAGCGAGCCTCAGACCCGGTCTTGTTGACGGCGGAAGACGACCTGGACTTTCGAAGACTCGACGGAAGTTCCAGGAGGTCGTCGTGCGAAGCGGTCGCGGACAACGACGACGACGACGACGATCCGTCTCATCCGGACCGCCGTCTTCCGAGCGCCGCCGCCGCCGATCCCTTGACGGCCCTCGACGACCTCCTCCTCCTCGGCCGCCAAAAGTCGCAAGACTGCACGTACCTCGTCGACCCGTGGTCGTCGTCCATGTCCTCCTCGTCCGACTGTCCCTGCAGCTCTCCGGAACCGTCCTACCTGGCCGAGTACTCGACTCGACGGACGACGGCGGCGGCGGCGGCGGAGAGTCCGACTCTCTGACCGACGACAACGACGCCTCGAGCGGGATCGAGGAATCGACGACGAGGACCAGCTTCTTCCGGCGATTGCTCCGACGGAAGGAGTTCCGCGAGACGATGGACCTCTGGGGCGGCGGCGGCGGCGGAGGGACGGACCTCCTGGACGACATCCGGATATGCTCCATCGAAGACCTGCTGACCGATTCCGAGAACGAACGGGACTTTCGTAAGGTCAGAGCGACGGCGACGGCGGCGGCGGCCACAGTGGCGCCGCCTATCGTCGACGTCCGTTCGCCGACGGTGTTTCCTGCCTCTCCCTCTGGAGACGGAGGGGTGGGGCAGGAGCTCCGGAAGAAGGTCTCGGAGAAGGAGGAGTGCCACCGAGCGGTTGACGCGCCCGTCTCCCTCTCCCTCTCCCTCCCCGCCAATCGTCCTTTCGGCAAGAGCGGATGTCCAATTTGCGAGGAACAGCAGGATCCCGAAGCTTCCGGAATCGACGATCTCGCCGGTTCGGGTTTCGTGGTGAATTTCAGCGCAAATATCGACGCCATGTTTTGTTAATAATAATTCCCAAACATCTCCTTGGACCATTGGCGTAAACTTGGATGAAAAGGTTAAAGGGACAACTCCTACATCTTCCCATTTCCCTATGGTATCCTCTCAAAATGTTGGGGTGGGCTCGAACCTATAGAGGCCTAATAGAAGTTTACGCCTATGCTTAGGCCATGGGAGTCCAGTTGTTATCATTTCCTAATTCTGAATCGCTTTTTACTGCCATTTAAATGGTGTTCAGTTGTTTCGATATAATTTAATATGGAATAGTCATAGACAAAGTCTTATACGAAAATTAATATAATCGTTATCCAAAATAATGCATGCACTGGAGTAGTCATGGTACCAAAATAGGGAAGCACCATCAAGCCAGACCGCAATTCATTCTTTGGGGGGGGAGAGGGCGGGGCGTCTAGAGGGTCAAACTCCCGTTAGATGGAGCTTCGTGGCCAGTGGCGTAGCAATATGCTCGGGGGCCCTTGGCGAAAAACGGGCAGGGGGCCCTTTCTGCTATTTTAGCGATCTCTTACCAAACGTAAAATCCAGATGTGGTCTTGCACACTGAACCCTATTAGAGGGTCGGGGGCCCTTTGCAAGTCGGGGGAGGGGGCGACGGGGGGCCCTTGGCATTTGGCCAGGTTGTCCATATAGCTGCTACACCTCTGGTCGTGGCCACCCGTAGCGGGGCTTGGGGCCTCGGTTCCAACCGCAGAACCTTTGGAATGGCATATCAGAGTTAGACGGTGGGCTCCGATGAGTTCTTTAGAAGACGTTATGTAATTGTGATTTATTATGGATTAAGTTATAGAAGCCAGCTCTGATGCGCCTGAGGCTTATAGACTCATTCGAAAATCAGGGGCGTAGCGACGGGAAGGGGGAGTATATCGGTAAGTATACCCCCCCCCCCCAAAAAAAAATCAGACTACCTTAAATTTTTTAATGTGCTTTTAAGATTTTCAAAGTTTTAAGATTTATACCCCCTCCCATCATATTATACCCAAATCAAATTCCTGGCTACACCCTGTCGACAATCACTCCAACCCAACAGAGGCGTAGGCATATCTCCGGTCTTCGGTGCTCACGGCGGAGTGGGCGTAGGGGTGAGATAATTAAATTTACAACCGGGTTAACAAACCGTAACGTTTAATTGATACAAGTTTTGAACTACAGATGCACTCTCCTCAGTGTCTTATCCAGACTCCAGGCCTTGGGGGAATTGAGGCGTTTGGGCTTTGGGGGGATCGACTTGGTTGGAGGGGAAAAGACACAGTTTGATGCAAAAGTTGTGTAAGTGCTGGGATTTTTTTTTGGGGGGAGGATTTTGAGGTTTTGGGTGGGGGAATCTCCCCTCCTAACAGGCCTGTATAAAACACTGACTCTCATTGTTTTTACTGATGCGAACTGGTCTGCGATCACGTGATCAAAGTCCGTTTTCTCAGTTTCTTATTCTCTTTCTGCGCTGAATAGAGACCAAGATCACACGAGTCTTTTGGCGCCCCATTCAGGTGGCTCTCAGGAGGACGTCTGCCCCACCTGCCTTACCTAGGTACGCCACTGCTGCAACCCCGATTACCGATAAATATTTCTCTTCGGTTTTGCACAGATCCAACGACTGGTTCCAGCCCGAATAGGGGCCAGCCAGCCAGCCAGCCACAGTGTTCCTCTCGTTTTTACGCCAATGTACGGTAAGCCTGTAGACAATATGTTTGTAGGTTCACCCAGTGGTTAAATTACTTTTTCAGAGGTTCCGGATCTCCTTACTTTACCTCCGGTCACAGAATTTCTTCACAACTTTTTATTCATTTGATACGAACATTTAGAGTACATATCCCTTTTTTTTTTTTTCCCGTGCATGCAAGGTGCTAAAGTAAACAATAAAAGATCACAACGAATAAAAAGTATGTTCCGGATCTGATACCAGATGTACCGGATCTCTTGCCGGACGTCCCGGTTCGGAGATCCGGCAAGATCCGGCTCAATTTAACCCCTCGGTTCACCTGATTTAGTGAAGAATAAATACCCTACGGCTCCTTACTCCAGACTCAGCAGACTGCCAATGATTACGGTGTGTCCTTTAAATTCATTAGCGTCGCCACGGGGAGGGGGTCTAATGGGGCAACCAAAAATTCGCGTCCAAATGCTCAGCGCGTTCAAGTGCCTTCCGCGTTCAAATGCTCGCCGCGTCCAAATGCCCTCCGCGTCCAAATGCCCTCCGCGTTCGAATGCTCTCCGCGTCCAAATGCCACCGCGTCCAAATTCCCCCCGCGTCCAAATGCCCTCCGCGTCCAAATGCCCTCCGCGTCAAATGCTCACCGCGTTCAAATGCCCTCCGCGTCCAAATGCCCACCGCGTTCAAATGCTCTCCGCGTTCAAATGCACATATTTCGGAACCATTAGCGCCGCCACGGGGGCAAATGGGGACCCCCCCCAACCTGCCCTAGACCACCTACCAGATTCGCGCAAAGCCGGTGAGAAAGTTTCTTGTGGAGGGGTGTGTAAGGAATCTGACACGCCAGCCCCCTTCCCCCAACCAAAAACTCCTGGCGACGCCACTGTTTAAATTTATATGCATAACTTGCACCCGGGTTGAGGCAGGTGTTTGTCTTCGCCTTGGCTGCGCTTGGGTCCACATCTGCGATCCTCTGATCACGTGACTTGGAGTCTGGGAATGCGCTAGTTTAATTCGGAAACCGTGTCGCAAAATTTTGCTTTTAATTCAGATTTCACACGTTACAGCTCTTATGGTTCTTAACCTTTTTATTAATACGTATACAGGCCTACCTCTGAAACAGGTACACTAGAGCAAAGTAGGCCTAATCCCTCCCACCATCACACCTTAACCCATGCAAGATAAAAGTTTATGCTCTGCAATATATTGAGGAAAAAATTACACTGCGACAAACATCTGTTAAAGATTGTGCAGATGTCAGAGAGTGGGATTTTGGGATTTCTCTTGAGAATTTCTACTTTAGTACAGATATCTCTACAGTATTTGACAGTGTACTGAGTTAATTCCAGTGAAAGCAGCGGGCCAGAGGCGTGTCAAAGGATGGGGATGCCCGAGCCTCGAAGCCATGCGTAAATTTGGATGCCCCCGCCGCCTCAGTGGCCCTGAGCAATATGATTGTGGCTCCATAGAAGTTTCTTGATTGATTGATTGACGAGCAGAAAAGGTTGCCGAGAGACAATTTGGATGCCCTTATCTGGTGTGTATCCTAGGGTCCTAGGGACCAAATCGATATTTTTAACCCTTAACTGGGGATCCTGGATATGGATATATATCCGTCCATTTTACATTGAGTTACAGTTAAATACACGGTTAAGGGGTTAAGGGTTTTCATGTTAAAAAAAGTGTTGGCGAGCAATAAAAAGGTCGCCTAGTCAATTTGGATGTCCCCGTCTGGTGGATGACCGGGGGTAGGGGCACCGCTGCACCTTCTTCCCGCTGCCGAGTAAAAGACTTTAGACCTAAGACGGACTTTATTTCCGGATCATTGTGTGTACCCCCACAGCGGCCTTCAACAAGAGGTTTTTTATCTCGGCCTCTTCTTGGGGGGAGGGGAAGATTCCCCCCCCACAAACCAGTGCCGGATTACCCATTAGGCAGAGTAGGCAACTGTCTATGGGCTCCGCGACTTTTAGGGGCCCCACAAGACTGACGAAAGAAATTCTTAATTCTAATAATGTCGTATTGCTACATTTTACATTTTAAGTCCTGGCACTGGTAGAATAATTTAAACGATTGAAAGCGACTTGGGCACTGGCGTTCTAGTAGTCAGTAGGGGCCTGGCCCCTGGGGGCCCCAAAAGTTTGACTGTCTATGGGCCTCCCACGGTGCTTAATCCGGCACTGGCACAAACCCTCAAAATTCCTCTACATTTCGGCACTGACAATTTTTTGCAATAAACTATGCCTCTTTCCCTCAAGCCAAGTCAATTTACCCTCCCCAAGGCCTGGAGTCTGGATAAAATACTGATTTTTCAAGTACCCTACCCCCCTCCCAGGATCAAGAACCACTGTCTTAGGAGTTATAGGAGGACGCTGAAGACAGATAGCGAGTGTCGTTGTGTGAACACCTCACCAGAAGTCAGAATTCGCAGATTTTGCCTGATGATGGGGCGGGGCAATGGTGGGAGTCGAACCCGCTCCACCGGTTGACGTGGAGGGGTGCCGGAAGTTTGACCTCATTCCATTGCGATTTCTTCATACACCTGTAGGTCGTCCGCTGCGTCCGAATAGTCACAAAAGCCATCGAAACAGGCCTCAGGCCTTTTAGTTGGGCCTACTCGATGCTTTATTAAGTTTGTACCGCTATCAGTGCTATGATGATGCCCTGGGCATTATGATAGTGGCGCCATAGAAGTTGATTGATTGGTCGGTTGATTGATTGATGATTGATTGATTAATTGATAGGTTGATTGATTGACTGATTGATGATTGATTGATTGATTGATTGATTGATTGATTGATTGATTGATTGATGATTGATTGATTGATTGATACGGGAACAACAACTTGTCGTGACTTGCATCCCCATTCCCACCCCATTGTCCCTAGATCTGTCCCTTCCTATTTCCCTTTCCTCTCCCGTAAGTTTCATCTTTTGGTAAATAGCGTATAGGAACACAACCCCTAGGCCTATTAAAACCCGCAGCAGATGGTTTCAAGGCCCCTCTATAGTAGACCTGTTGAATTAATTATCCAGCCTAGGGTCAGGGGCGCAGAACGATTGTGCCTAGGAAACGAAGAAAAATTCCACGTCTTTTCAAATAACCGCAAAATAAGGTAGGCCCCTACAGTATTTGACATGAATTCATGATTAACGACTGTATTTTGCCACATCATTTCAGATATTGTATTGGTGATTTCATGCGTGTTAAGCAGAGCAGGACTTGGAAGAAGGCATTTAGGCCCCTATTTCAAAATCAGGCGCAACCACATATATGTATATGTATATCAGTGGCGTAGCTACAGAGCCGGCCTGACATTTTGCGGGGCCCTGGTGGGAGATAGATTTAGGGTCAGTGACAAGCGTAGGCAAAAAAATTGTGACAAGCAAAAAAGGTCATTGGCAACAGGGATATTTATAGGATTGTGAATTGGGGGTCCGACATCAAATTGGGGGATGTCCGGAGCTAATTAGTATGTATTTTGTATGCATACCATTGCCACATTGCCAAATTTTGTGGGATGTCGACCTCAAATTTGGGGGTGTTAGGGGGTGTAAAAATATCCCTGATTGACAATCGCGGGGCCCTTCGAAGACTTTGCGCGGGGCCTCTAAAGGAGCGGGGCCCTAGGCAAAGGCCCGGTTTGCCCAGGCTTAAGGCCGGCCCTGCGTAGCTAGGGTTTCATAATACTATAATAGGGGACACTCTCACATTTTTCGACCCAAATGTCTTGACAGGCAAAAAGATCTTCATTTCAAACGCTTTAAAGTCTGCTGCTGTCTGGTGCGTTTTCTTCGATCTAATACTACTCCCTCCTCCCCCCCCTCCCCACAACTCGCCGCTTTACGACGAATCTCACGACCGGTCCATACAGTGGCGTAGCGAGGGTATCCGGCGTTTGGAGCGAAACACACTGATGCCACCCCCCTTCGACTTCCGAAAAATCCTGACGAGCAAAAACAGGTCGTCAACTGGACTACGAGTAATTATTAGGCTAGGTTTTTATTTTTGTGTTTGCTTCTTTTTTATTTTTAAAACCGAAAATGCCGCCCCTAGGGTTAGTGCAGCCTGGGACGGTTCGCCTCTGCCCCCTCGCTACGCCACCGGATCCCTACTTGAATAGGTTAACTACTGGGCCCCATATGTTCCCCTTCTGTGGTGGCCACGCCAATTTTATATATATATATATATATATATATGTATATATATATATATATATGCCTAAACACGCCATTTTAGGGACCCATGTTGGCCGGCCTATAAGGACTAAACGATGTTTTGAGTTCGTGAGAAAAATCTTACTTCTTTGTGAACGCGGTTTTGACATGTCCTGCCGAGTGAGACTCCACTGGAGTTCGTTATAAGAAACGACTCGAGTGTTTCAAGTCGCTCACCATCCCAGTGCACTTGGCCAGATAAAGGGCGTATCTCACCAAATCCCCAAGTGGTTGCAGCGCCCCAGGGGACGAGGAAAGGTCTCGGGGACGGACGGGCGGGCAGACGAGGACAAAGGAGCACACTAGGGGAGGGTCGATTAACTATACCGGTACTCGCCCAGTAGGCGCAATCCTTACAAAAGCTAAATCATAGCCTCTGGCTAAATGCCCGTGCACAACGCGGCCACAAAGAATCTGTCCATATTACTATACTGTTCTGTTCTTTCGCCATCCTCGATGCGAGGTTGGGCTACACTATGCATCACATCTCTCTCCTTGTGATTCATAGTGTTCTTTGTTGTTATAAAGTTATATTACTACTACAACTCTATAACAACATCAACAACTACTACTACTACTACTACTACTACTAAGTGAATTCTCGTGAATTTCTATAGCGCTTTTAAAGCAGCACCACAGTAGCTCCGTATTCCTACTACTACTAATCACTAATATTAATAATCGTAACAAGGTTTAACCCCTTAACTGGGAACCCCGGATATATCCGTCCGTTTTACATTGAGTTACAGTTAAATGCACGGTTAAGGGGTTAAAATGGTTCAGGAGGGTCTGCTCTGTGTGAGAACCACTATGTTTTGCCCAACCAATCTAGTATCCTATAGTACTGAGGCCTATTTTGAAATCATCCACACTAGTAGCCATTACTATCTTCTCGTTCAATTCATTCCTTATTTGTCTACCACTCTTGCACTAAAAATGCTGTTTACTGCTATTAATATTACGAAACAAACTGTACAGTTGTACAGATTGTTAACAAATTATATTTCACATCTAAAATAATTGTAATGCAATACAGCAAAGTTATTTGGCAAACGATTTAAAACAAAGTTGTCAGAGCCTAAGTTACATATCTGAAAGCAAAGCAATGGAAAGGCAAAAGTAAATGCAGGTCTTAAACATCAATAGTGTAGCCACGGTGGGAAAATGGGGGATTGGGTTACCCCCTTTCGGCCATGAAATTTGCACAAAACCGAATTTTTCGTGGTGGGGGGGTTGGGGTGATTGTCGACAGATTCAGTGCTATTAGCTGTATCACAGGTTTTTACCGCTCAGTAATAAATTACAATTAAAGAATTGTAAAGAATGCATCAGAGCTCACCCCGAGTCACCCCGGGAAATTTCACTCTGTAGAAGCCTTGGTCCCCTCCCCCCATTCTGGAACCCTGGCTATGCCAATGCTTAAGACCTTCACGTGACACATTTCAAAGTTTCTACCAAAGCACTCATTCTTAACATCTTGGTTATCACTCACAGGGATTAAATATATTAATTGTTGCCTTTATTCACAACACAGCACTAGAACAACCAACAACTGCAAATTGAACTGCAAACAAATTGAAAATTTTTGGGCTGGTGAGCAGCAAGATACATTTACCGTAGTCATTTTTGAAAAGGTCAACGAAAAGCCAAAAAAGCCCAATCAATGTCATTTTATGATCTTGTAAAAGCATTTTTCATTAAGCAGACTAATCACAACCATAACATAAATCACCTTTTGACTGCAGTATGTTATACTAAAGTCAACTTTGTCAAATAAAATCTATAAATATGAAAATTTGACACTGGAGTATTTTCTTAAGAAATCCTCTAAAATTGCCACAATAACAGTAACAAAATGGTTGAAAATTTTTCTAAATATATTACAAGAAGAAATTGATCAAAGCAATGAAGCAAGTCAATATAAAAATATGTACCAGAATATTATGCATCCATACTATTAATATACACTGTATATAAATATACACAGACAACTGCAAAGTAGGAAATTTCAAAGGCATGCAGAGGTTTCTTTATTTAGATTTAATACCAGTAGCTGTCTCTTAGGCTAAAATAAAGCGATAATAAAAAATATTAAAATACTGAATTTTTAAAAAAGACTTTTCTCAAATGCAGAAAATAATTGTCACAACGAAAAGAAATGCCACAAACAACAATAAACAAAACCAAAAAAAGAAATGTATAAGTGAGAGAAAAGATTTACAGATCTATAATAACGAACTCACAGCTTAGTTTAAAAGTTCAAAACTGACCAATGAGAAACAATGCATTATTAAACACTGTTTTGCTGTATCGATATCAGCCAAAGAATGGGCAATACTAACTCTGATACAACACACCAGATGGCAAAATGACTCATTATTCATTAGGCTGAAAAAAAGAAATACTGGCAGAAATTCAAGCCACAGAATTAACTATAACAATAAACTAAATGCTATACAACAGTGTTCAAAAGTAAGGTATCACCTTCCCTTTTTGCTCTTTTTAAATAGAAGAAATGAAACTTCAAGAGAGAACTTTCAAGACTTTTTCACACCACTGATATATATATATATATATATATATATATATATATATTTATTTATTATATATAAATATTATATATTTATCATTATATATTTATTAATAATCATATATTTATCATTAAATATCATCATATACTTTCAAAAAATAATATAAATAATAAATTTTTGACATGTAATAATTTTATTTTAGCTTGAAAAATGCCCAGAAAAAATTCATTCACTCCCAATTAACATGAAAGCAGATGTTTGGCAAAATAACAGCATCAGATCTATTTGCAAAGCCAGTGGTGGCTCCAGGATTTGGCAAGTGGGGGCATTGGGTGGCAACTTCTAAGCATAGGGCCAACTATTTTTCATAAATCAGTACATACAGGAAGAATATCACCCTCGATGGAGGGTCACTGGGGTACCAGGCATTCAATATGGGTACGCAGGCCCCGGGCCCCCTGTGGAACCGTCTCTTTGCAAAGTTGCTAAAAATTGAAATAAATTGTGAACATCTGAAGTTAGACATCTGCTCAAAACCGAAACAGTGCCTGAAAAAGCAAAATTTTGAGACAACATCACATCAAACGTAAATAAAGATCTTAAAACATTACTCATTTCAAAAACAATTTGAAATGGTTTACTCTGTTAAACTCTAAATAAATACAGAAGCAAGTCAGACTATAGTAAAACAATAGCAAGGCATACAGACGCTGCAAGAAAGGAAAGCAAAATGTACATTTATAGGATACTGAAAGTTCTTCTCTGTATCATCTTCAATGATATCCTCTTAGATGTTGATATCAATGCAAAATATACAGATACTTTCAACCATTTTTCCACTCTTCATTCCACTTGCAACCTGGTGTCAAAATGCACAAAATATTGATTAGTATTATAATTAAACCTAACTTTACATTACTACTACTACTGCTGCTGCTACTGTACTACTACTACTACTACTACTACTACTACTACTACTACTACTACCACTATTAATAATAATAATATTACCAAGTACTACTACTACTTTGGATATATTGACCATTGCCTGACTGATCATTCACCTTCCCCATAGCTATTTTAAGAAAGGCTAAGTGCCTAAGAATAAGCAGCTACGGTTGTACTACTTTCCAAAGCACTATATAAATCCACAATATTTTACTTACTTACTAATAATAATAATAATACATTATGTAGTACCAGTTCTAATACACAAAAGTATCAATTGACAGTACTTCAAATCCATCTGCTGAAGATCGAATTAATTCCACAGATCAGTAAGAGCAGGAAACCAAAAATACAGCAGGAAACGCAATCATTGGCCTGTGTAACAGCTCACTAGAGGCAGGGCCGGATTAAGGTCCGAGTGGGTCTGGGGCTGAGAAGTAAAAAAATGTCGCCGCTTCCATAATTTGAAAATTGCCCCTTGTAAAATTTCCCGCCGCCTTCACTGGAAATCTATGACAAGCAAAAAAAGGTCGTCTCTTGAAAAACGGTGGGCCTATTTTATATGGTGGGCCTGGGGCTTTAGCCCCCTCAGCACCCGTCTTAATATGGCCCTGACTAGAGGTTGATCGTATTGCACGGTAAAACTGAACAATTGCTTACATGGTTTACGAAAAATCGTCCCAAGCAACCAGCCCCAGGAAAACTCATCCCCAGTAACTCACTTCCAAAAGTTCGCCCCCGAATTAAAACGTTTTGCAGAAATTTCGTCCCCAGCAATTTGCCCCCCAATTCGCACTCTGAAAGGCTACTTTTAAGTGGGATTGCTCATAATTTTGCTCTGTAGCCATCATCCGTACATTGGTTTTAAATGTTGACATTCGTACAATGGTTTGACATTTTCCGTACATTGACTTTAAATGTTGACCATATCAAGCTTTGGATCTTGAGATAGTATTAGGAAAGCACTACATTTCTAAGCTATTTTCTTTTCTTTAAATTCGATACGAATTTGTCAGGGCAAGTTACTGGGGGCGAGTTGTCTGGGGCGAGTTACTGGGGGCAAGTTGTCCATATCCCCTGCTTACATACCTTCTGATGATTACACATACTCGTCCTTTCTTCGTGCACGGCATGCCAAGCATGAAGACAGTATTATGCCCACAATCTAAAATGAAACAATATCACAGATAACTGATTGGAGAATCACGACATAAGATATGAAAACAATGCCTAATCTGCATCGGTTTTAGGGTAAATAACTTTACTTTGGTTAGAATCTTCCCCAAGAATTTCATCCAATAGTGACTAGGAACCTGTTTGGGGAGGAAAAACCATTATCCAGAAATATCCATTATCCATACCCAGGGTTAGGGTTATCCCCAAGTAATGAGAAAATATTGATAAAAATAGAGACACTGGTACAGTCAAGGATATCGGAATTTCCATTAAAATCCTAAGA
Source organism: Metaphire vulgaris (assembly GCA_018105865.1). Taxonomy (NCBI): domain Eukaryota; kingdom Metazoa; phylum Annelida; class Clitellata; order Crassiclitellata; family Megascolecidae; genus Metaphire; species Metaphire vulgaris. The sequence goes on along the minus strand of CM030851.1, from coordinate 1,231,453 downwards.
ATTCAGATAAAAGGATGCTTATTGTATAGAAAACTAAAGAAAACTTTACAGATTAACACTGAATATTTGTGACTACCAAGGCAAAGTGTATGCATCTCCACAGTTTAAAATATGGACATGTGCAAGACAGACGGCAAATTATAAGGAATACGTCTCTAAGCAGTAATAAGGACAGTTTCCAAAGAATACAACTTATTTAAAGATAAGCCTTTGCCAGACTTCAAAAGTTGAAATGTAAGTGATGTAATAATTATGATGTAATGTAATGTAATGTAAAATGTAATTGATAATTCAAGTAAGGCAAAGGATTTTCATAGAAACAAGATTAGCTTGCCTGAACAAAGACAAGTCCAGCAGCAACGCCCAAGAATATTCCAATTTTCCCTTTGCCCATACAACCGTTGCCTCAAAACAGCCCTAAATCATTTTAAAAATACATTTCAAAGCAGAAGCTAAAGTATCAAAAATATCAAAAAGAGAAATTTCAAGACCAGTTAGATGTGCCATATGAGAGATTCTTTACATTAGCACGTAATAGCAGCACAACAGGCCACAAATGCAAATTCTTCAAGAAGAAGGTGGGTGGGATAAAGGGAGAAAAAAATTTTCTAGTGCAAAGGTTGTGAACAAATGGATCAGTTTGGACGAAAAGGCAGTAACAGTTGAAAAAATAAATGAATTCAAAAGTTATCTATGAGAACTGGATTATGAAATGTTAAGAGTAATTAATTATAGTAGGTTTCACACAGGCTAACTTATCTCCCCCAAAATCACTTGAAAAGTCATGTTATTATCATTATTATTTCTCTGGATTATTGTGTAAAATTTCCACCAATCTCTGGCCAACAAACACTTGGAATCATTGCTAAAGAAACGGCATTACAAATAATTATGAATCATTGCATTCGAAATGCAAACAATATAGTAAAAGTTCTCCGGATAGAAATGGAAAGCGGACAGCTTACAGCAGTAACAGTGCATAATGATCGTTTGCCATTATAAGCATAATACCCTGTTTCTAGACTCACTGTTGTGTGGATGATGGTGCCTGCATGATCTTCGGAGGCCATCGCAAGAGCAGTCGTGTTGCAGTTATATGCAATGCAACAACTCTCGGGCACTGCAAATGACTCGTGTAAGGATGGCGACTGGATCCAATTGGTGTAATTTGAAACGCCGCAACACTTGAACTTCAAAAATACACAAACATTATATATGAAACCGGTTCAAAATGAAATACCAAGACACAAAGAAGCTAGCAGAGTGGTAACAGCAGCATTGGCGTGGAAATCGAAAGGTCGCGGGTTTGATTATTCACGGGAGCCCTAAGGTTGACTCAGCTTTCACTCGCTAGAGGGCAGTGGCAAAATGAGTAGCAGTGGTAACACTGCACGGTCAAATAGACACTCTAGGAGATACACTGGTCAGTGATATTGCACGCCTGGCTGATAGATCAACTGATGACCTCTGAAGCGGATATCAGTGCCGCACTATGAGCCCCAGCCTTTGGGTAGGAACTCAGGAAACTCTTTGACCAACCTAACCTAGTGATGTTCATAAAGGTAAATCACCGGTTGCACATATAATGAATTCAATTCTGTCGATATAAACCATAATATTAATATTACAAAAGTAACTCTAAAAGGAGGTTTTCATAATCAGTGACTGTAGTAATTACGTTAACTGCTTGATGACTCACTTAGTGAACCAGATCAGATCATTTTAAAACTTCAAACAGATTCTTAAACAATAATCAGTAATATGTCTCAGAAAATCTTAAGCTTGGAAGCATTTTCCCTAAGGACGTAAAGCACAAAAATGCTGAGCAAACAAGAACCAAAAATACCCTCGGCCAGTGAGGGTGAACCTTTTAGGAACCGCGTTCCCACAATTCAATTCAACCCAAAGGTTTGCCACCACTGCCATAGGCATTATAACAGTGGCACCATAGAAGTTTATTGATTGATTGATTGATTGAACGATCATAAATTGATTGATTGATTGAACGATCATAAATTGATTGATTGATTGAACGATCATAAATTGATTGATTTCAACGTCTGTGATGATGAACATCTACAGAAGTGCAACATTACAATGCTCTGAAACGAGCAGCATTTGACTAAGAAAGAGATTGTGAACATACGCCATTTTGTCTCGTCCCAAGCAATAGTCACAGCATCTGAGTCTCGTCCGTAGTTCCGTAGATCATCCATTAAGTGATCCTCGATAGATTGCTTCAACTGCAGATGGAAACAAAAATCATCTGAGATCAACTCTAAAGCAACAAAAGAGAAAACGCCGTGGAGAAAAGAACTCAAAAAGAAAATACCAAAACACATCTCAACAAAACTCAATGTGGGTTTTCATTTCATCCATGACTGTAACATCCCTACCCAGGGCGTGATTTGTAGGGGGGTAGGTGGGAATCCCCTCACTGCCCAACTGCATCCCCCTACTGCTACATCCCACCACTACATCCCCCACTGCTACATTTCCCAACAACTACATCCCCCCAGCTCGACATTTTCCCCCACTGCTCCAGGTCACAAATCGCACCCTGTCCCTACCACAACGACCCTTTGAATAAAATGACCCTGCCAAACCAACCCCCTACCTTTTGGCTATAGATATTTCAAATTCAGACCAAGCACCTCAGAATAGGTAGCTACCGAGGTACTACTCTTGAAAGCGCTATATAAATTCACAAAATTTTACTTACTTGCTTTAAAATCCAGATAAACACATTTTTCTGTTCGCTTTTCCTTCACAATGTGTTTCATTGCTTCCACCCTGATATCTCCGTTATTGACCAGGATTTTACAATTTACAGCTATATATTATTTACTAAATTACTATCAGATTGTATTTATTAATTTATTATAATTAACAACACAAAAATAAAATATTGAAAAGTTATTTATAAACAGTAGAACTGATCAGAAGAAGGACACTCACTCGGCCTTTCATGACGAGTCCGGCAACAATGCAACCAATTTCCACCAACAGAATAAGGCTGAGGACGGTTGCAAACTGAAGCAACAGAACAGAACAGAAATAATTCAATGAAGGAAGTTGCTAAGTCTTAGACAACTGCACGCAAAATTAGCAACAAACTGAAAGCAGTCAATAAAAAAACACTTAATAGAATCAATCATATTTGACTATTAAGATTCTGAACTTAATTGGTCATAAAACATGCTTAATTTCTGCTTTATTTCTATTGGGTCACAGCCTCAAACAAAGTCTCTCAATAAAATTAGCATGCAAAATCCACTTGGAAAAACAATAGCCTGCTAAATTTTAACCAAGTTGAGTCATTCCGTGTCAATTCAACAAATGGCTCCAGGTCGACCATCTCAAAAAATTATGAAATTTGCCACAAATGTCCCCCAAACATCCAAGTGAAAGTTTGCAAAATTTTAGCCTGCCCTCTTGAGCAGTTTTTGAGATATTCAACTTTTATAGTACCTGGGGTGGGCCGTTTTTTGGCGTTTCGCGACTGCCGCTTAAATTTCTTGCAACTTCAGACCTCTGTAACTTCAGAAATATCATAGCTAGAGGGCTGAAACTTTCTGGACTTATTCACTACTAGTAGTACTTTACAAAACAAGAGCAAAACTTTGTAGATTGACAAAACTGTCCTTTCTGCAGAGTCACAAAAATTGAAGAAAAAATTTGCACCTTTCCTGATATTCAGCGTTTAGCTCTCCAAATGGAACCTTTCTCTTTATTTTAGAGTTGTGACTTTTATTCTTTAAACTGTCCAGTAGCTATATTTTCTTTCAGTGCAAACAGATTTTCCATATTGTTACTCTCTGAATTTTTACTGGCTCTAAAAATGTGTCCAAAGGCCTACGGCGACTTGGCTTTGAGTGTGAAAATGGCCATGTGGGACAGGTGGTAGCTTAAAATGAATGGTATCACTAAATAGAGCACATTCATTGCTACAATATATCCAAAATCTGTGATGGTACTTTTTCTTTAAGATTTTTAATAAATTTTCAAATTAACGATTTTGTTTGAAAGTTCGCCATCTCCTTACAACCCAATTCTTCAAAGATTAATTAGTGGTAAGAAAGAGAAGTATGATACACATCCAACAGCAAGGCAAGATTTGTCAAAATATGCTAATTATGTGGTATTTGGTTTGTAAATTGTTTGCCTAGAGCTAAGAAATTGATCAGTATATGCAGGTTTACAGCTTACACGGATCATATAGTTCATCAGTCTCATGACAAGTTTGTTTTAAAAAACACCTCTATCCTGAAATTAGCACAGCTGGAGAATGGAAGACACATTATAGTATATGGTAGAAAGATGTTTAGAGGATATTTTGTGCTAAAATGAATTTTCGCCATCATTTGATGAGCGATCGAGCTGTTGCTTAAATCCAACTGGTACATGCTGCTTCCACAGTTGTTAAATCCTCTGCTGATATCTGCTATGGTCGTCCAGTGGATGTTACTAGTGTCCATATTTTACATAATACATGGTTTTCCAGCACTCTGCAGATATCCTCCTAATTAGGGCCTTTGGTAGGATCATAAATGGTCATATGGATGCATGAATACAATCTTATAGTCATCATGTTCTTCTGACATGGAACGAATTGATCCAATCCAACAAAGTCCATCATAAAGACAGTCAACATACCATAGTTACCAGGTTTCAGCAAAGAGCGTATTGCCACATAGTTGTCATGGCTGCTGCAGGAAACATAATCCAGTAATGAATCTCCACTCCAGAAATTCTGCTACTTTGTAGTCCTCTGTCGCAAAGAATAAAGGCATGATTTTCCCTAGTTCCAGGGAAATTTGAAACTTTAAGAAATCTGTCATGGATTTCATGACCATCTGCTTCGATTTCTTTCTGGCTCACCCACATAAACTTGATGCCTGTAATGTGCTGCAGGCACCACTTGTACAAATTACAAGGTGAAGGAATAAAGCTGAAATGATGGTCTGTAGAATTGCTCATGCAACTTGATGTTTCACTGTGCCTCCTATGGCACCACTAGAACTTCTTCCATAGGATGTGGCAAAAAATGTCATTCTGAGGCTATGCCAAAGTCTTTAGAGTCCATGATTAGGTTTCTGAAGTTCTTGTACATTTTTGTATTAACTTGCAGCACCATCACTGAAATAAAAGAGTTTTGTCACAGCTAGAATCATGGTCTTTATTTAACTGTTAACCTTCTGCTGAAATGTATGCACAGCCACTGCATCATGACGCTTTCCATAACTGACTGTGCACAGGCTTGTGTATTTTAGTTTGTCATCTTGAATGTGGTACAGAACAAAAGGCTGATGTGTGCAGTGACTGTTGTCCCAATGAAATCCTTGAGCTGCATCATGAACTATGAATTAAATTTTCAGCAATATGAAGAATGATTGTTACTTCATGGTGTGTTAACCTTAACCTTTAATTACCTGAAATATTGTGCCTGATTTCTAGAAATGAAATGATGACTAGCAAGCATTTCAGTCCTCCCACCAGCACTTGCCTCAAATCCACGTATTATGTAAAATATGGGCACCAGTAACACCCACTGGACAATCATACCAGATATCAGCAGAAGATTTAACAGCTGTGCAAGCAGCATATATCAGAGGTGCAAATAAAATGTCATTAGTGCAATGTTTGCAAAGTTTGCAAAGTTGGATTCAAAAAACAGTTCGATCGCTCATCAAATGATTGAGAACATTCAATTTATATCTTCTAAGCATCCTGCTACCATATACTATAATGTGTCTTCCATTCTCCAGTTGTGCTGTTGGATGTGTATTCATACTTCTCTTTCTTACCTCTAATTACCGGTATTCTTTGAAGAAATGGGTTTTCAAGTGATAGCAAACTTTCAAAAAAAATCATAAATTTGAAAATTTATTAAAAATCTTAAAGAAAAAGTACCATCACAGATTTTGGATATATTGTAGCAATGAATGTGCTCTATTTAGTGATACCATTCATTTTAAGCTACCACCTGTCCCACATGGCCATTTTCACACTCAAAGCCAAGTCGCCGTAGGCCTTTGGACACATTTTTAGAGCCAGTAAAAATTCAGGGAGTAACAATATGGAAAATCTGTTTGCACTGAAAGAAAATATAGCTACTGGACAGTTTAAAGAATAAAAGTCACAACCCTAAAATAAAGAGAAAGGTTCCATTTGGAGAGCTAAACGCTGAATATCAGGAAAGGTGCAAATTTTTTCTTCAATTTTTGTGACTCTGCAGAAAGGACAGTTTTGTCAATCTACAAAGTTTTGCTCTTGTTTTGTAAAGTACTACTAGTAGTGAATAAGTCCAGAAAGTTTCAGCCCTCTAGCTATGATATTTCTGAAGTTACAGAGGTCTGAAGTTGCAAGAAATTTAAGCGGCAGTCGCGAAACGCCAAAAAACGGCCCACCCCAGGTACTATAAAAGTTGAATATCTCAAAAACTGCTCAAGAGGGCAGGCTAAAATTTTGCAAACTTTCACTTGGATGTTTGGGGGACATTTGTGGCAAATTTCATAATTTTTTGAGATGGTCGACCTGGAACTTTCCGAAAAATTTGTTGAATTGACACGGAATGACTCCCTTTCAGAGTTGCTCAATGAGTTAATAATGACAGTAGTACAAATGTAATTATCTACTTGTGTTAACACCAATAATCTCCAGTGTACGCTTACTTTACTCTATAAATATAGCATTTAAATAATGCTCATAAGTTGAAATATATCTGGAACTGAATTCCAGCATCCCTCCGCTGTCTACACCAGTCCAATTTCCTTCATTTCTTTCTATCTTTTAAACTTAAAGCATTTCTCTTCAAAAAATCATTTCCTCCATAGCCATAATAATATCCCAACCAGGATGACCTTCTGGATAAAATGACCTTGACCTCCGCCTTTTGGCAATATAGCCACTGGCGTAGCGTGCACCTTTGCCGCCCCTGGCTCATTGCGAATCCGCCGCCCCAAATGCATTCATATAAGAGGCGGATCGATGGTATCTTCCAAAAAATGTTTATATTTAAAATTTTCCGCCCGTCCCAAATTTTTTTCCGCCTTCACTGAAAATCACCTGACAAGCAAAAAAGGTTGTCACTTGATTTGCCGTCCCTCCTAAAGTCCACAGACTTCCCTGACAAGCAAAAAAAGGTCGTCGCTCCGAAAATTTGCCACCTCTTCATGTGTGCCGCCCATGGCTAAAGCCATACTAGCCATTGCCACGCTACGCCAATGAATAAAGCTATTTCAAATTTAGACTAAGAATAATCAGCTACTGCGGCACTACTTTTGAAAGTGCTAGATAAATTCACTAGACTTTACTTACCTACTTCATTGATGCAACACAAGCAGAACTAGTAAAAATGTTCAATATGTTGATTAAAGTGACTACCGTGACAATCAAGCAATAGTTTTCGCGAATCGCTCCACAGCATCCAAAGAAAGAAACGAGGAAGATGACAACCCCGATACCGATCGCAGTTGCTCCTATCCAACTGGTCCATTCTCCAAACCATGTAACTGTCTCGCGAAATACGGTCATGATGAGTGCACCGCCAATAATCACGAGCATTCCAGTAATCTTCAAATAAACACAATCGTAAATAGCACAAATTTGTCAGATGGATTTGGAACACCGTTGACTTATACCCTTAGAGTAGTGGGAACATCATTTCCTTCTTGTATCTTTTTTTAACTCACCTAAATTTTACAAAAATCATATGATTATAATTAATAATGCATAATGACTTAAACATACTCTGATGTTCAAACATCTACCAAGTATCACATTTATTTTAGTATGCACCAATATTCTGCTAATGATCGTTTTCTATACTAATTAATCTGCATTTCGATAATTAGCATTTAAAATGATCAACATATTTTGCAATATGACCTTTATGTTTATGTCTATGCCTTTCATGATGTTTGAGATGGAAGAAACTTCTTTTTCATCTATAGAAATTGGTGCTATAGAAGTGCATTACAATAATTACCATTGCTATTATTATTATTATTATTATTATTACCATCACCACCACCACCACCACCACCATCATCATCATCATCATCATCATCATCATTATTAGGTTCTAACCACAACAGAAAAAGAAAGAGACTTGGGGGTAATCATCCATAGAAGTATGACTCCATCTCACCAATGCATGGAGGCAGCAAAAAGGGAAACCAAATGTTGGGAATGATGAAAAGGACAATAAATAGTGAGTCAAGACAAAGATATAATCATAAAACTTTATAAGTCACTAGTAAGGCCTCATCTAGTATACTGTGTTCAGGCATGGAATCCATTCTTGAAAAAAAATATAGAGCTTTTAGAAAAAGTGCAAAGACGAGCAACGAAGATGGTCAGTGGGTGCCATAATTTAAGCTACGAAGAAGACTTCAATATTGTGGACTGACAACACTAGAAAGGAGAAGAGAGAGAGGGGATTTGATAGAAACATACAAAATAATGACTGGGAAAGTAGATGTGTCATACGATCGATTCTTTACATTGGCACACTATAGCAGCACAAGAGGCCACACATGCAAATTGTTTAAGCAAAGGGCGGGTCCCAGGCCTGCTGGAACGAATTTTCAGCAGGGGGTGCAGATTTTCTCCAGGTAAAAGCAGTAGTGTCATTTCACACTTTTCTTGGGGGCGAGATAATTATTTGCAAATTTTTGGCACATTTTTGCAAATTTTTGGACCAATGTTAGCAAATTTTGCCAAATTTTAGCAAATTTTTGGCGATTTTTTGCAAATTTTTGCATATTTTGTAATTTTGGGCCAATTTCAGCAAATCTTGGCAATTTTTGAGCCATTTTTATCAAATCTGCACACTTTTTAAGGGTGCAGGGAGTGCAGACCATCTTCTTTCCAGGGGGTGCACTGCACCCCCTACATTTTTCCAGGGGGTGCAGCTGCACCCCCTGCACCCCCACTTCGGGCATGCCTGGTGGGTCCAAGAAAGAAAATTTTTTAGTGCAAGGGTTGTGGACAAATGGAACAGTTTGGACGAGGTGGGAGTGACAGTTGAAACAGTAAACGGATTCAAAGGCTATATTGATAAACTAGGTTATTGAATGCAGAGAGTTGCTACAGTGGTTTTCACACAGGCTTATTTAGCCTCCTAATTTCCTAAACCACTTAAAATCACATTATTATTATTATTATTATTAGTAGTAGTAGTAGTAGTAGTAGTAGTAGTAGTATCATCATCATCATCATCATCATCATCATCATCATCATCATCATCATCATCATCATTATTATAAACCCATCAAATGGCAGAAAAATAAGATCAAGGACATGATGAAGTGCTTTCTAAGTGCTATTTTTGCTACAACTATTACTACTGATACTACTACTACTACTAATTTGCTGCCCCGCGAACTTGGGCTTTATAAATGTTCGTAATAATAATAATATTATTATTATTATTACTACTACTACTACTACTACTACTACTACTACTACTACTACTACTACTACTACTACTACTACTTTTATTAATACTACAGGATTTTAACTAGATTTTAAAAATAAATAAATAAAACATATTCCTTACGCAAAATAAGAGATTGAAAATGAAAATCAAGTATTTGACACATCTCATGCCTCCGTCAGCCATTCTGAGTCCTCTTTTGCGCAAATCGATGAAAAAGTCAACAAAGATTTAATACGTTAATTCTTCTCTTTGAAAAATAACTTTTAATTTCATCAACAGATCTTCTCTCTATAAAAGAAATAATGAAAGTGACGGAAAATCCACCGTAGTCCGTACTACTCCGTAGGCACCATTAACTCAGCCTCAGCCTCTGCCTTTTAAACAACTAGTAGTTGGGTGGGACGTACTATAGTAGAATCCTGTAGATCCGGATTTAATCGGTGCATATAACTAAATCTGCGTGTCAATTTTTTGGCTCTGTTGTTTTAAATTTTTTAATATCCCAAATCAACCGTCTAGGAGTTTGAAGGGTTAAACCTGCCACTTGAAATTGTGCCTAATTGATTGATTTATTTCGATTGGCAGATTTTTATTTTAAAAGGGAGCGAAATTTATAAAATATACTGTACATAAAAATTTGACACGTTATTGTAAAAGAGCTCAACAAACCTTATCTCGTGAGTTAGGAGTCACTATCCAGTGTTGTAATAAATACTTCACTGAAAGTATTTAAATACTTTCATAAATACTTGGTTCTCAGGTTGTATTTAAATAGTATTTAAATACCCAAATACCGGGGTAAGTATTTAAATACTGGCAAATAAGTTTTAAATACTTTTTAAAATACTTGATAATGTATTTGACACATGATTCGCCACAACCGTATTTTTGTGTAAACAAATGTTAGTTAAAATTATTTCTAACAATGTCAATGTAGGCCTACTTAATATTCAACTATCTAAAACCATCAGTAAAGAAAATGTAAAAACGATTGACGAAATAATAGAAAGTCATGCACGTGAAAATTGCAATAAATCAAAAGTATTTAAATTTCTTAAATACATCTAAATACTCTATGGTATTTAAATACTATTTAAATACTTAATTTTGGATGAGTATTTAAATACTTTCTTAAATACTGGACAAAGTATTTAAATAGTATTTAAATACTGAAAGTATTTAAATACTTTACAACACTGTCACTATCGAACTTATGTATGCAGGGGTCCAGGAATTCAGTTTGAGCGGAGGGCACTTCTTCCATTCCCCATTCTGCTTTGAAGCGCCCAGTGCTCCCACTTCCATGTTCATGAATTATCTACCGTTATACTAAACGAAGGCGCTGTATAAACAATTTTTCGCATGGCTCGGAGGGGGAAAGTGCCCCTCTACCTCCCTGTAGATCCGCCCATTAATGTGCAGTACTTTTAATTTACGATACGTAAATGTATCAGCATCTGTTGCTGGTCTTTAAAGTGCAATATCATTTGAAATGATATCTCAAATCCTTGCTACACTATGCTTGCGAACGTATACAGTATTTGTTAGGTTAGTAGATACTAATTATGCACTTCTATAGCACCTGTTCTAATACCCAAGGGTATCTATCGATGGTACTTCAAATCCATCCGCAAAAGACCAGGTCATTCCTGAGATCAGTCAGAGAGAAAGGCAAAAACAAGTAGATCAACCAAGAAACCGGTAGCAGTGATGCTATTATTATGGATTCTTCTTACAATCGCTCTGAAGGACAAGTTAGCATTTAATTCAATGACATTTGTACTTGATCTGTCCAGAGTCCACAACCACCACAAAAACTACAGCCTCTAGTTTATAACCATTATCCACCATAACCACAGCCACCACCATAACTACCCTGGAACAACACTGACTATCATATTGCAACATCATCAACACTGAGCTCTTACAAAAATTTATAAATACCTTTATTAATCATAATCTGCTCAAGATAAAGAAATATTATAATAAATATTAGACATGAGATATTGCCATTTGCGATAATTTATCATGAAGAATATATACCGGTACATACACCAACAATTAAGTAGGCCTTACAAGTTAAATAGTTGAGATATTTAAATATGTAGCTCCTATTTTGGTCATTAACATCGTTTTAATTAGGGGCCATCCATAAATGATGTAACGCGATTTTGGCGGTTTTTGACCCCCCTATGTAACGCGTAACAAAAAGTTAGTCCCCCTAAAATATGATGTAACAACGCATCAACATCCCCTCTTCTCGCCTTTCGGACAACCTTAACAAGCAAAAAAGGTCATTCTCATCTTTTCCCTTGTAATTTTCCCTTAGATAGATAAAGGTCACCACCTAAAAAAATTTCCATTGCGTTACGTCACATTCCCTCGAACCCCCCTCATCACACTTCATAACAAATGTTTGACCTCCCCCTCTAGGTGCATTGCGTCATTTGTGGATGGCCCCTTACTAACAAATCTCAGTTAGTTTTATGCAAAATAGTTAACTATATGCTAAATTATACAACCTCATTACCAAGCAACAAGTAATATGAGTGCTAATCTGTAACTCAAACATTAGTGTTTTTTAAAAATATTACGGGCAATTGTTTAATACAACACAGACAATGTATTTCAACACATGAACGGGTTACGTGTTTAGTCGACTAAATAACATTTTCCAGCTTGTTGGCTGCGGTCGTGGGTTCGTTATTTCTTGATGTAGCTTTCTTCACCAACAAGAGTCAACAGGATCTTGCAGTAGTCACCAGAAGTGTCATCCTACAAAGACAACATCTTCAGTTTCAACTAAATTTTCACACAAAATTCAACATGGTTCAACTCTGTAGTTGAATGTGCCAAATGTAATCTTCAAAGCACTAGCGAACTGTTGATATCATCAAAACTGCAATCAATCAATAAATCAATCAACTAATCATTCAATCAAGTAATCAATCAACGAAGGAATTATCAACTTCTATAGCGCCACTATCATATCAGAACCTCAAGAGCAAAGGTGTAAACTTGGATAAAAAGTGGGGGCTCAACCCCGAGTCCTTTTCCCTTCCATAGATCAGCCTCTCAAAAAAATGAATATGAATCAAATTCAGATCATTTTCACAAATATTATTCCTCTAAACAAAAGATTTTCTACAACTCTCACTTCTTAAGTTATTCCATATTCAAGCGCATTAAAACACACGCAAACATTCATCTTGGCCAACCATTTCTCAAACTGTTTAGTTCACGATGAAATAATAATTATATATAATTATAAATTATAATCCTAATAAAAGCAATGGGGTTTAGTCTAGAGTGGTTCAGTAGGATCTGTCCTTTGTTAGGACCATTGTGTCGCGTTTGACATGTCATCCAAATCATGGTTTAACTCGCATTTTCTCGTTCTTTGTCTTCTTCTTCTGCTGCTGTTTAACATATACAACAAGAATTAGTACAAGATGCGATGGAAAATACAGATAAGGGAGTTAAAGTTGGAGGAGTACTACTAAATTCTGTTCAAAGTGCAGCTTGATCTGGCCATGCTAGCAAGCAATCAAAAAGGGCTTCAGGAAGTAATGGATAAACTGATACAAGTGTCAGAAAATTATGGAATGAGAATCAATACAAAAAGACTAAAGTTATGGTAATAAGTAAAAAGAAGGAATGAGAAAAAATAAAGGTTTACGGACAGATCATAGAGCAAGTGAAGGAATTTAGCTATCTAGGAAGTCTGATAACAAACATGCCAGATGCAATAAAGAGATAAGAAGAATAATAATAATAATAATAATAAAAGAATAATGTTTTACAAGAGAAAGGAGCTGATGCAAAGCAAACTAAAACTAAACCTAAAAAAAGAGATTGGTAAAAACATTGATATGGAGTGTCTGTTTGTATGGAATATCTTGGAGAAACGTGGACAATGAGAAAGGAAGATATAAAACGATTAGAGGCTTTTGAAATGTGGATTTGGAGGAAAATGCTAAAAGTAAAATACACAGAGCATAAGACAAACGAGGAAGTCATGAAGGAGATAGAAGAAGAAAGAAGCCTGATAGATACAATCCGGAAAAGGCAGAGAAATTGGATGGGACATGTCCTCCGGCATGACTCTTTACTAAGAACAATAATCGAAGGCAAAAATAGAGGGAAAGAGAGTAATTTGTAGACAAAAAGAAAGATGATGTTGGAGTGGATGATGAATAAAGGATATCAGGAACTCAAAGAAGAAGCAAGCAATCGATCAGAGTGGAATAACTGGATACCTGGACCTGTCGAGAGACAGAAACACTGATGATGATGTCTTCTTCTCTCTCATTGAGTCTTCAAATAACAACAAACTTTGTAGGATGGAAAGTATTCTGACCTTGATGTACTTTCCAAGAGGCTGTTTGTAATTCTGTTCAAAGTGCTGCTTGATCTGAACCAAAATTAAAATAAAGGAACTGCTAAAATACACGGTTCTAATGAGACTGTCGTCGAAAACGAGTAGTTGCATAGAGTCATAGAACGTTTTGGCGAACTGTGTTGCCTCACTTCTAATGCAACCCACTTCAGAAAAAACACAGATATTGAGAAAATTCAAACCAAAAAGACACCAAAATAATAATAATAATAATAATAATAATAATAATAATAATAATAATAATAATAATAATGTGACTTCAAGTGATTTAGGAGGCATGAAACATTGCTACATAATACTGCAAAAGCTGGACCATAAAGATAAAGATCAGTCAAAGATTAGAGCCATAAAACCGGTCTGTTTAAGAGCAATCCAAAGAATATCTTGGAAGGAAAAAAGGACAAATGTAGAAGCGTCAAAACATCTAAAACCAACCAAAAACTTCTAGGGAAAATCTTCTCTTACATGACATTACTATCAAGTGATGTGTATTAATTTTTCATGTAGAAAAGCAGAAAGTCATAGCAAAAGCAAGATGGCTGACAGTAAACTTCATAAAAATGAAATTCTTCACCAATCGTCAGGAATCCATTCTTCAGGTCGCCGGACACTTCAGATTCGATCGATTTGGCGATGTCTTTGCCCGTTAACTTTTCGTATTCGGCAAATGTTGCTCTCAACTGTGGAAAACTCCTAATTTGTTTACAAAAAGAAAATAATCATAAAATTAAGGTAAAGGTAGTCCCATATTCAAACAAGCATAGGCCCAGCGCTGATCTCCATGTTCTAGGCAAGCAGCGACGCAGGTGGCTTACGTCATCAGTCTAAGAGTATTTTGCCATTGCTCTCTCTAGAACCGTGTTTTACCTTCGCAACTTAACGCTGCTTACAATTTATCGACGCCTAAGCGACGAACGGCTTGGTTGATGCCGGCATCGTGACTAGATCCCAGGAGGGTCACCCATCCAAGTGCTAACCGTGCTTAAAGTTGCTCAACTTCGTTAAAATTAAAATAAAGGCTGACTGTAAAATACAGGGTGTCTCAGGAAAAAACAGCAGAAAACCTATAGTTAATTTCTTAAAAATTAACAAATATATTTCTATCAAATTTGCAACACGCGTACAGCACATATTTCTCCACCTTTCTGTATATTTTCATCTCACTTGCATGTAATTTGGCCATATTGTGAGATGTCAAACTCAAACTTTGATTTTTAAGAAATCATAGTTTTTGTGCTGGTTTTTTTGAGACACCCTGTACACACCTGCAGTTCAGATCAGAATATAAGACCAGTGTCTTATTAAAAGCTGCAGGGTCTTAGACTGCAGAGAAGAAATCGGAAGTAAACCTTGAGCAGAGAATGACATTGAATCTTGATTGCAATTTGTTGAATTTCTTTGGGAAGGTTATAGGACAGCGCCTTTGCATCGTTCCGTGCTTTCCTTCGATCGATGGTGTTGCCTTCTGGGCGATTTGCCTGAAGCATCGACACCAGGAGGCGCTTTAGATGTCCTGAGGTTTCCGAAATTATCGCCTCTTCCAGTTTCTTCCCATGTCCTAAGCGTCCCAAATTAACACATTAAAAATATTTCCAATTCAGTGTATCCTGTAAAATGTCAACAGGTCTTTTTTGAAGATTAAATTTGAAAAAATACTCACTTATTTGAAACTGTTTGCAAATTTCGTCAAGGTCTGCGTTTGAGCGAGTGCAGAGAATTTCTATGAGACATCCTTCGTCGGTTCCCAGACCCTGTCAAAAATGCCAGAAAAACTTCAAAACCAATCAACAGAACTTTCATCTATCAATCAATAAATCAATCAACCAATCAATCAGCTTCTATGGCGCCATTATGATAATATCTAGGGCATCAGCTGATGGCACACCAAATCCAAGCTGAATAAGAGCCAGGTCAAGTCAGAGGATCAGTTGGGTCACCGGGGGAGGGGGGAATCTAAGGGGATAGACCAAGCCAAACAGGTATGTCCTGTAACACTAAGCAAGCAATGAATGATACATTCTAACAACATTGTGGTTGAGATGTTACAGATAAGGAGGAAATGATATTTGAAGAGAAATGCTTTGAGTCTAGAAAGAAAAACTAGTGGAGATATTGCAAGAAGAAAATTTGGAAATTGCGACTTGGAATTTGTTAGTTGTCAAATAACATTTCCATTTAACTTTTAAATATTTCAACAGAATGGCTCAACAGAATCGGGAGTCATACTCTTTGTAAAGCGCCTTTGTCTTTGGCTCTGCTCTGCTTACTTAAGTTATGGTGCAATATAAATAGTCCAGTATACATACATACATACAATGGTGAGAGAGAGAGAAATAACCAGAAGTTGAGGCCAAGCAGAAGAGCAGAACTGACCTTCATGGCCTTCCGCAGTTCATCTGCATCTCTTTCGGCCGGCGACTTACAAAGGCTCGTGATGGTGTGACTAAAGTTTCCAGAAAGCTCCGACTTCAGTTCGGCGATCAGATCCTGAAAACAATTGAAAAGAAAATAGAAGAAAGATCATCATAAGCATGATCAGCAAAATCTCTGATCCAAAATCTGGAGTTTCCAAACACCATTTTCAAAGGTCTACAGTTTAAAATGTAATCTTAAGATTAAAACCCATCTTTTTCACCTGGCTTATCCACCACAGACTGCCGCCTGATTGTCCGGTCGGGTAACCCTGGATTTGACCTGGATCTTGAATTATTTTGATTTGGCATACCATAGACTGATGCTACTGTGCATTGTGAAGTGGCGCTATAGAAGTCTAGGCCTAGATTACGGAACAAAGTCGGTTATTAAACTTCTTTGTCAGAATATAAACACCTCCTTAAAACAGACATTAATAAGTTATAAACTAAGTCTCAATTTCAAATAAAACTGAAAATTTCAATTCACGTCTTTTCCAAATCAAATCGCAATTTGACATCATATAAGATTTTTAAAATTACATATTCAATTAAATATGAAGAAAGACGAGATATCGTTTACCTTTCCAAACATGGTTTTGTAGGTCTTAACGATATCAAGACGCTGTGCCGTGGAACGGTGACCAAAAACGGAAATGATAGCATTTTCATCAGTTCCTGATACAAAAACAGAGATAGATAAATTGAAAATTACTCAACACAACAATTCCAATATTCCATAAGTGAAGCATTTATTACTGGTATAATTACTACCAAGATATTAATTACATTACAATATAATCTCATTTTGTCATGTGAATATTACTATAACTTCACCTAAGTTAAATTGGGTTAACTCCCAGCAAGAATAAAAGGTGCTTCCCTTTTCACATATTGGATGCATCTTGGTATTACACTTTGTTATTTGAAACTGTGATCGAAATTACTACAGCTTAGTAAATGATGTAATCACCAATGATATTTTAAAATGTAAACAAATGTCTAAATAAATAAATTGTTACCATTATGTAAATCCTTATTTTGATTACTTATCATTATGTTCTTTCAATACTTCAATTGATATCCATGTACTTGGGTTTTTGTACTTGTATTGTTTTGATCATTCGGTACATTAGTTTAAAGAGTTGAAATGAAGCTCCGTTCAGTACACTGTCTTAGTTAATTAACTTGTTGATATAAAGATATAATATCGTAATATTTGGCATCCTTGTCATATTCAAACCCTGATCCATACAACAAAATCATGTATTGACATTTCTGATAAAACTGTGTTTCAAAATCTTTACCATTCAGATTCCTTGCTCTTAAAACACAGTTTCATCAATTGTACAATTCAAAGCAACTATCTCCGATTCATTAATCTCTAAATATGTGTCAGCTATAATATAATATTGCAGCTCATAATTTGACATTGTATCTGCACTTGGCACCATATGTTAAAATTTGCACTATGCAACTTATGAAAGTATCTATGAAATATTCTATCAGTTTTTACAAATCAGATTTGTGCAATCATAATTATTACTTGTTTTTAAAATTGCATTTGTATCGCAAATATTTGAATTTGTATCTAGTATATTGATTCATAGGGTTGGAGGCTTTGGACAGAGATTGCTTCTCTTCTTCTGCTTCTCCCTTTTAGTATCCTAATCATTTAATGTCAATTTTAATATATCAAATATCTAATATATCTAATATTGAAATATGAAATAATTTTGCATTTATCTTTACAACTATTTTTCTGATATTGAATTGTAATATTAACTATCCGGTATCTTTGGTTCTGACTTTGACGCTAATAAATTGATTGATTGATTAATTGATTGATTGATACAATTCTTGTTGCATGCCTTTGCATTGTTTATAACCAGACTAGGACCCTTATGATCCTTTCTAGTTACTAGAAGTCTCAAAAAAGTCAGCATGAAGACTGAAAAATAGCAAAATACTGATTCTGTATAGAATCAGTTGCCAGCCTTGAAGTAAAAGGCAAAGTACCAACGGAACACAACAGTACTATTCCAGTTTACTGAGTCAAAAGCCACTCACCCAATCCCTTCATGGCCTTGTTCAGAGCCTCACAATCTGCGTTGACATTGAAATTCTCAAATGGCTTCAGCGTCCCATCTCTCTGTGAAATACAACACAAAAAAGCCTCAGTTGCTAGCGATACAATATTGCTGTACATAATATAATTATTAATGCAACTAAATTCTAGATTCTAAAATGGAGTCAATATCTTGATATGGAAGCTTCAGAGTGACAAACATCTTGAAGGCAGCACACCTGACTACTACCGTGTGTTATGTTTTCAGGTGCACAGCCGGGGAGGTAGAGAGGGTGGGAGAGATGGAACAGTTTTCTCAGGCCCAGAAACAAGAAGTGTCCTCACCCCGTACCCTCCACCCCACTCCCACCCCCATCCCTGCAGTCGTGTCAGATGCATTTGCAAAATAATGCATATTGAAAGGCAAGGCAGAATGGGAAATGGAACAAAAAATGTCCTCCAAACTGAATTTCTGCACATGTCCTAGCTTCCCCCTCCCTCCGCTGTGGCTCTTGATGAGCCCATTGAGGTATGCATATATTCTCACTTGAAATGGACAGACCTGCAATCTGGCCTATGAGCTGTTTAGTGTTTACCTGTATGTGTTCTTCTTCAACCTCTTCGAGTTCAGGTTCACCTTGGGCTTCGGTCTCTTTGGCAGACGGAACCGGGGCCGCTCGATCGCCAATCAGGGCCAAGATGATCTCCTTGTAGTCACCCGATGTGTCGACCTATTAGAAATATGCAAGACACCGAGTAACAAAATCACGAATTTGACTTCTAAACATAACTACCGGGTATATCTATAATACTCAAATATAATCTACATATTGAGGGGGTAAGTAGGCAGGTAGGTAGGTAGGTAGGTAGGTAGGTAGGTAGGTAGGTAGGTGGCCTGATCAAAGAAACTATGTGAATGTGTCAAGAACTCCTTGACAAGTTATAATTTTCTGCTTGTCTGAGACTTTTTTGCCAGAAAATGTCAATGAGCTGTACAACACCACTGATCATGATCATGATCATCACCATGATCATGATCGTGATCATCATGATCGTGATCATGATCATGATCATGATCACCATCATCATGATCGTGATCGTGATCATCATCATCTTCATCATGATCATCATCAAAATCACGATCATCGTGATCATGATCATCATCGTCGTCATCATCGTCATAGTCATCATCACCACCACTACCATCATCATCATCTTCGTCACTATTTATTATTATTATTATTATTATTATTATTATTATTATTATTATTATTATTATTGTTTGATCTGCTTGCTTTGATCCAATTGCCAAGTGGCTTTTTGAACTCCGTTTCGAACGCTCTCTTGATCTGAACCATGTCGCATTCCGATCGCGAAACAACAATTCGAACGACCGCGTCGTCGTCCGTTCCGAGGCCTTTCATCGCCTTTTGCAGTTTGGCAGCAAAATAGCCGGGCTTGTCATGAATAACTCTCACTGAATACGCACACAGGCAATCATTATCACTAATGATATATGGCACTGAAGGACAATAAGAATTGTTATAACATCGAACAGTAATATCAAAACTAATATTCTAATAAAACAACTAAAAAAGTTTTGGATTTGAGGAGTTCAATAGAATTGGGTCTGTGTTAGTATCACTAAGAAACAAATATTCTTACAACAGAGCAATGAACATAGATTCAAACTTGGATGAGAAAGTGGGGCACCGACCTATGGGTCCAGCCTATACCCTTCTCCTTCCCTAGCCTAGCCTCTCAAAAAGTGGGCTGTGAGTTTAGAAGCCTAACAGAAGTTTACACCGATGGCAATTAAGCCATTGGGATCTTAAACTTTCAAATTAAGGTAGAGGCATAAATAAGTAAGTAAGCAAAACTGCAATAGCAGCAAAAAAGTGTAAAGTATTTTCAGTGAATTTGCACATTAGTGCTTCTGTCACTTAACAAGCAATGCAGCGATATTTACA
The DNA here is from genome assembly GCA_018105865.1 of Metaphire vulgaris. Lineage (NCBI taxonomy): Eukaryota > Metazoa > Annelida > Clitellata > Crassiclitellata > Megascolecidae > Metaphire > Metaphire vulgaris. The sequence continues at coordinate 1,211,160 of CM030851.1, read as the reverse complement.
GTACATAAAAAAACTTAGCATGATTTAAAGTGGCTTAGAAGGCATTACTGCCTGTGTTAAAGCCACTAGGGGCACTGACGGGGCTTGAACCCGCTCCGTCAGCCTGACGCTCCAGCATGTAACCCACTCTGCCATCTTCCGCCCCTCAACGTAAATGGTGATACTGGCATGGTGATGGCAAGTGACAATACTTGAGTTTGTGGAAACAACAGCTGAAGAAGGTAAGAGAGTATTGCTTTTTCCATTAATCTCTATGCCACAGGGCAATTGCATAACTCTCAGACAGCTGAAGTCAACGTACACAATCCTGAAGTGGTTAGAAGTGTTAAAAATTGAACATTTCATCACAAAACAACGGATTTCTGGTCCAATGTTTCAAATAAATATTACATTTAAGGAAACAAGCAAGATTTAAATCAATCGAGCAATCAATCAGTTAATTAGTATCAATGTTATTATTACTACTATGATGTTAGCATGAAATTACTATTATGATGTTATTATGCACCTATTTGGAAAATAATAAACTGGATTGGATTGGATTGAAAACAAAAATCAATACTGTTACAACTAAATATCCAGTGAATGAGCGCTTACAAAGACATGCGTCATCAATGAGTACTCAATTTTCAAATATCACTGTTAGCATGGAGATACTAAGTGGAGAGGCTTCATTATAATGGACTCAGTTATAAAGTACCACAGTGTACTGTCCTGTGCGATGCGGCACCGTATTGGATGGTATTGGATATAATGTACCCCAGATATAACGTACTAAATTTTACAGGTCTGCTAAGTACCTATGTTATAACGAGGTTTTACTGTATATGAGGAACATTTGTACAAACCAACTGTAAGAAGACCATCTTTGATGTCACCAGAAAACTCGCTCTTTATCGCCTGTTCGATGGTCTTCTTCGACAATTTGCCGTATTCCTCGAACACCGCTCTCAGGTGGGGAAAGCTTCGCTGGCATAAAATCATATTAAACCTAAACAAAACCATGGCAAAAAATAACTATAAAAGTTGTTTTTCTAAAGACAAAAATCAATTTCAGACATCTACACAATAAAATGACCCGCCCTGACTGACCACTAATCATACCTTTGAAAGCGCCATATAAATTCATGAGATTTTACCTACTTACTTACTCAAGCTCGTTCATTTTACAGATTATGTAAACAATAATGCATATATTATTTCATGTATTGACTTCCAGATGATCGACCATTGACGATGATATGAGATGGATTTAAGGATTTTACTTGAAAATTTTTATTAAAATTTGAATCGTAATCCCCCATTGTCGAATCCCATAAGTCAGTCTTATAAGGAGATCTGGCACCACTGAAAAAGTAATTTAACCACTGCCCTGATGCCAAGAGCATTACTAAAATGGCGCCATAGAAGTTCTTTAAGTCAGATCTACCACCACTACCAGTGCAAGTATCAAAGCCCATCTATAATATGTACACTGATTCCTCAGTCCCCCATTTTCCCTCTCCGGCCTTGAAGAGCGCCTGGGCGTCCTCCTGAGCAGCAGTTCGGTCAAATTTCGGACTCTCGTCGCGGTTGCCTTGGATCTGAGCAACGAGCAACTTCTTGAAGTTGCCGGATGTGTCATCGACAACGTCTTTCTCCATTTCTTTATTATACTCTGCAATAATGTTCAACCACGGTGATCAACTTGTAGATAAATTAGTTAAATGTCGTCATGATAATCATCATCATCATCACCACCACCACCACCACCACCACCATCATCATCATCATCATCATCATCATCATCATCATTGCTCTCTGCCAACTCATTAGTGGTAACAGTTAGCCAGAAAGCATTTCCAGGCCGTTTTGTCCGATGTTAGTTTTCTTCCTTCTGCAATTATTGTCAATTGTCTTTCTTTCAGATCTTCTTTTATGTTGTCTACCCATTTTTTTCTGGGCCTGTCTCTTCCTTTTCTACCTTCCTTGCCCTTGCATGTGTAGAGTGCTTTATTGGGCAGTCTCAAGTCTCCCATACTGTTTACATGTCTACACCATGTTAGCCTCTTTTTTAATCACACACATACACAGTATTACACACACACATATATATTGTGAACTTCATGATTTCGAGAAGGTTCAAATGTGGGAATTTTTCTAAGATTTGGCTCAGAAAGGGGTCCAAATTAGCAATTTATGATTTGTACATTTCAAGAAACCTAATAATGTTGTTTATATTACAATTTCTATTGGCATGAAAATTGAATTCAGAATTAACAAATGAAACGCCATTTAGAATGTGAAGAAAAATCTATATGATTAACACGTTGACTGCGATACGATGGATTCCTAGGACGCGGCTGGTGTCGAATGCGTTCATGCGTGACCAACGTGAGTGCCGCTAGATTATTTTCAAGGAACAATCACGTTAGACGCTCGTAAAGGAAAATATTTTGGAACAGATGCGTTTAGAAGCCATCTGTTACTAGTATCATGTTCACTTTACTCAGGTATGCGCTAATTCATAGGAAAAATGCCGGTGCCCTGTAAGGTGACGGAACAATAGTTAGCTCAACAATAGCGATTGGAGAAATTACTGCCATAAAATGGAAACAATTTCAATTTAAACTCCAACCTTTATTATCTGGTCCAAATGCCTCCCTCACACCCCGAGCCAAAAATTGTCCGTTTCACTGGATGGAAGACTTGACAATGCAAGCCACGTAATTACATCGTAGCAGGAATTCTCCGGGTGTACGCTTATACGACGCGTCAGGGAGGATTATAATTACGAGGCTGTGGTCGAGTATATTGTGTTTTTTTGAACAAATGTTTATAGGACAAATATTCATACATCTTCCATAGAATACGCCTTTTTGATTGGTCACTCATTCTAGTAGCTAAAGGAAGCAGAAGAATGATTCCAAGATCCACATAAGCTAAATTATTTTGCATTGAACTAAGGACGTCATATGACGTCCCTAGCGCCCTGAGAAACCAAAATAAGGACGTCAGTTGACGTCCCTAGCGCTCAACGTGTTAACAGAATATTATTCTTGCCTTTGCGGTAGGCTGCATTGATTGCTTTGATCTGTGCATTTGTCCTTGTGCATAGGATTTCTATCAAAACATCTTCATCTGTTCCAAGTCCCTAACATTAACAACAAAATTTTTGATACAAAAATTGTAACCCCTCTCCAACGGATTTGCTTTTTCAAAAACTTTCCACAGACACGTAATTTTTCTGGGAAAATTTTTTTTTGGGGTTAAAGCTTGTATTGTGTTATGTTATTGTATTGCACTATTTTCACATGACCTAATTTCACTGAGTTGCTTAGTCATTAGCTTGGCATATCTCGAGATCCGTGATATATGATTGGCAACTAAAAACACTTTATGGGACATAAATAGGGGTTTTCCCAAGCTATCTCAGGCTCCGCCATTTGTGATTGGTTTCCGCTGCCCGAGTTATCTTGGGTCCCGCCGTAAAGGGGTTAAAATACTTACACAGAGCTCAATGTTCCAGAGGGGACGGGAGGATCTAAGTCTAAGTAAGTAAGTACACAGAGCTAGGCTAGCTATATAGGCTATTGGATGACAGACTGAAATAGCAGCCGGAATTTCCCTTTCATTAATAGACAATAATAATCATAATCATAAATATCTCCTGAGCATAAGATTACAACTCTTGGCTAATTGAATATACCAACAAAGTAGAAGAAAAGGCAATAAAGTATAATATATATATATATATATATATATATATATATATATATATATAGTGAATATAGTTTTATGTTTATATTTTTTATAATTTGTATATCTTTCATGTATGTTTATTATAATAAAGTTTATTGGACTCAGCGATACTTTTATTGCTCGCTTGATTTCCGATGCGTCGTAAACGTCGGGTGGAAGGCAGAGCGCTTTGCAAAAGGAACGGAAATTTCCACTTAGCTCTCCTTCCAGTTCTTTCACCAAATCCTACGTTAAACAAACCGGAAGTCAAAATCTTCAACAATCTGCCAGAATTTAAGCTTATTTTGATTACAATATCACAGTCAATCAGTTACTCATGTAACAATTACATTTTCGAGACTAACTCTGTGACTCTTGTAGAATTTATTTCAATTACAATATCATTTTCAAGACTCTAACAAACATTTTTGAGACTGTGACTCTTGTAGAATTTAGAACTACAGGCCATGGCTCAAGAGGTTACATTGCGAAAGAGTCAACATGTTACAAAGTCGAGTCTCTTGCGACATTTTGAACCAGACTCAAAACATGCCTGTTCTCTGTTACCTATTCCCCATAATTGGGACCAGACAATCAGACCGACTTTTTGCATTTTACAATGAGGATTACAACTTAAATCTGGAGTGACCATCAACTGCCAAGTGCATTGCAATAACGGTGCTATAGAAGCTCACTCATATTACCAAGGGTCCATCCATATTGTACATACATACTGATGAGGTGGTTGGATTTAAGAGATTTTGCATATGTATGGTGTGTGCAACAGGGAAGTTGAAATATGTCTTTTTTGCGTACGTATTTTATGGATGTGCCCTGACTGCATCAATAAATGAGGCATGCTTTCACATACTGTTGTACATGTTAGTTAACTGAAAATACTTACATTTTTCACTAAAATATTAAAATAAACAAATTATCAACTGCTAAAAACCTTCCCAAACATCGTCTTGAACATCTTCACGACTTCCTGTCTCTGATTTGAATTCCGAAAACCGAGTACATCGATAATTGCCTTTTCGTCAGTCCCTAAGGTAGAAGAATTTTCTAAATTGATGATAAGTTGATAACCTCAATATATTAACTCTTCCCTTTGGATACAAATGACCTTGCCCAACTGACCCCACCTCTAGGCCATGGATATTTCAAATCTAGACTACACCCAAGAATAAGCAGCGGTATTACTTTCAAAGTGCTGTGTATCAGTTGGCCCTATCCTTTGGAATGCTCTTGACACCAGTATGCGTGGCTTAGCAACTCCTAATTTCTATGGCCCTCTTTTTGAAACGACTTAAAACTTATCTCTTTGTCAATATGCAGTAATTTGCTGTGGGAGCGCTTCTGAGTGATTTTTCAGAAGAGGCGCTATACAAATATTTTGTTACATTACATTACATATTCACAAGATTTTACTTACTTTCTTAGGTAAGGACAAAAGGACATATTAAATGACATATTGAAGGACAAAAGGACAAGACAAAAATTCTGTCCAGAGATAAAAACAGTATGATTTCAATCACTCATGTGTGAATACAATTAATGAAACTCAATGTCTTAAATAATAACTGACCACGTATAAACAAGAAATCAGATTCAAAGAAACTCTCCCATTCTCAAATAAATTTTTAAATCTACAAACTTAAGAAAATATACAGCAGAGTCAAAGACATCAGTACTAATAATTGTGTTTACACTCATCTGAAAATAGACTGGCTCAAAATAAATCAAAGATATAAAAGAATTTATGAATCTGCTTTAAGAATGTTTTGAATTAGAGATAAACTCACCGATGCCTTTCATTGCCTTTCTCAACTTTTCACAGTCGTGTTCAGCATTGAATGCTGGCCATGGCTTCAATGTTCCCTCTGCCTGTACAACACAATGACAGTTTACTAAACAATGTAAAAGTATTTAGATGTGTTGCATTTTAAAACAAAGCGATCACATGAAGGTCCTGCACAATTTTAAAAGGAACCTATGATGTTGAAATAGTGACACTTCTGCTTCTAAAAATAATAATAATAATAATAATAATAATAATAATAATAATAATAAAATAATAAATAATAATAATAATAAAATTAATAATAATAATTATGCACTTCTATCTTCTTCTTCAGTTCTAATACGACCATGGATTTCACTCTTCTCTGTTTCTGGCTTTCAAAATCCATCTGATGTTGTCCAGTTCTTGTCGCTTCTCTTAGGCTGTCCAAACTTTATTCTTTGTCTTCCTCTTGCTCTTTTCCCCTCTATTTTTCCTGTTATGGCTAGATTTTCCAATCCGTCTTTTCTTATTAGATGTCCAAAGAAGTTGAGCTTTCAAAAGTTTTTAGCAATTTTCTTTTTGTACCAAAAATATTAACTCTATACAGTTATAATACCCAGAGGTATCAATTGATGGGACTCAACCATCTGCAAAAGACCAGGTCATTCCAGAGACCAATGATTTCAAATTCAAGTTGGCAGCTGTATATATTGGCACCCATCACTTGAAGGCATTAAAATATTAACTATACAGCTAGATGTAGCCAGAGACTTCAACAAGGACTCAACCTTCAAGGCCAGGACAAGGACCAATGATTTGATCTTCAAGGCCATGACCAAGGACTCATCACTTGTCCTCAAGGAGTCCTTAAGGCCAGGACCAAGGTTCCTGGGTGTAGCTAAGATCAACTTGATTTAGAACTACAAATGCAAATAATTTTTTTGCTTTTACTGATGCAAACTGGTCTATGATGTGCTCAAAATCTGTTTTCCCAGTTTCTTCTCTTTCTAAGAATACATGAATTCACTAGAAAGTGTTATTATAAATGAAAATCAATTTCTTTTTCACTGTTTACTGAATCAATCTAAACTGAAGTTTTAGCCTTTTTATCTAATTAATTATTATTAGTTAATTTATTATTAGAATTATTAGCAAAATTTCACAATTATTAATTAGAATTAGAATTAGACATTTCTAATTTAATTAGAATTAGCAATTAGAAGTGCAGTGATAAAAAATGCGAAAATTAATTTCATCCTCCATAATCTAGATTATATCAGAATTGGATTTTCAATCAAACTCAAACAAAGAATGTCTTCATTTTTTATCATTAAAGATAACAGCTGCACTAAATGATCTTTCAATAGCAGCAGATGTGGCCGGTACAAATGATTGCAAATGTAGCTTGATATAAACAGGAAAGTTCTGTTCAAAAAGAAAACAATTAGTGTTCATATTGGTTGAGTAGGCCAGCAACGAGCTTCAGTTTCTGTTGACGTCAGCAAAGTTTCTTCCCAATTATATCCAAATAGATCGTTGTGGGACTTAATTTGACTGACTGATTTGTCATTGTCCTGTGTCAAAGGTGTATTGTTTATCTGCTTTGAGACTGAATTTACTTGCATTTAATTTGTCCATGAACAAAAGAACATATCTCTATCCACTTGAGTTTGAATCGTGGTTCCAAAGCACTTGAGCTGTGTTGCAACTAATTGGCTTTTCAATTACAAACAGGATGGTCCATTAGAATTAGAATTAGAATTCAATATTTTTGAAGTAATTGATTAGAATTAGAATTAGCCAGATAGCTAATTCATTCCTAATTAAGAATTAGAAATTGAATATCACTGCTAAACTGAAGAACTTAAATACTATTGATGATAACTCTATCATAATTTGTATTAATTACTTTGCCAATATTTGATAGTTAATAATTATTTAGGCTCTACTTAAAATAATTTTGCATTATGTGATTTCGAGTTGGAAAAAGAAACTTCTTCTACGCTGAGTAGAGAGCAAGATTACAGAATTTTTTGGCGCCTCCTTTAAATGGTACCTATGGCATCTGCCCTACCTGCCAGACCCCCTAGGCATGCCACTAGGGTGTGCAATTGAATGTATTGTTCTCTGCTGAAGGTGATGTATATAAAACATCATGCACTATTACGTATTACCTCACCTCATACTCTTCTGTTTCAAAGAAAGTATCTCTCTTTTTCAGCTTTTCCTCCTTTTCTACCATCTCCTTTGGTTTTGTCGTTGTTTTTACCGGCGGTTTTACCATCGAGACCTTAGCCAGATTCTTCAGAGACAAAGATGGCTTAGTTGGGGACTTGGCTGGCTCTGGAGGAGGCTTTGGAGATGGTGGCTGAACTTTAGGCTTGGGCTTCTGGGGAGCGTGATTCTCGTATCCAGGCTTCGCAATCCCGATCGTCAAGAGAAATGAATGGTCCTCTTCGTCAAAGTCTGCGCTCATTATCTGAAATACAAATGGACAAATTAAATGACGAAAAAATTATTATATTTATTATACAGATGACGAAGATCACTTAGAATTTAGTCAAATAAATACGAAAAAAGCCTTTAATGAGCAATTTGAGTCAGACTCAAGAGTTGAGTCAGACTCAATCAAGGGATTTGGTAACTCACAAGTCAAAATTTATCAAATAAAAATGACTTAATACTGCACTGTTATTATTGCTAGCAAGTTCATTAGACATCACACCATATATTGCATTATAACAGAGTTAAATGAGAAAAAGTGGAGACTTTACAAGTAAATTGTCTGGCACCAGTTAAAGGCATGATAACAAATTTTTCTCATAAATAATTTTATTGCCATCAATTTACCTTTCCCAGTGGAGGCTGACCAATTTGTCTTCTAAAGAAAGGGTTTGATTGACATCTATCTAACAGGTGGGCATAGATGTGATCAATCTGTCCTTTCCAATCACCTGCCAATCAATCAATCAACTAATGTCATGATTGCTTAACTTATACCCTATGACCAATCTGTCCTTTTCAATCAACTGTCAATCAATCAATTAACTAAATCACAACAAAAGAGATATTTCATATAGAGTAAAGATAAAACAAAATATTGCTGACTCCACCCCTACCTCCCACCCCCACTCTGCCTTCTTATGTACTACATGTAAGCTAGTCAAAACTGGTTATGGATTAATTAGTTTGCGAATAATTAGATTAACAAAGCTCCTGTAGAAAAAACATTATTGAATCTCAATTTTAAAAGAACTTGTACTCAACTCAGCATAGTTCAATATTCTAATAGTTTATTCCAACTCAAAACATCATGGTACATAAATCATAGGCACAATGTTCATGCAGAAAAATAAATTGAATATTATATAATTCCTTAATTACACTATATTGCTACAGATTAACCTAGCACCAATGAGTACATTAATCATTTTAAAGCAATATTTAGTACTAGTTGGAGACTAGAGATACCAAAGGGAATATAATTCCCGTAAGCCGGATACTACTTATAGATAAGTAGGTAGATGTCTTACTGTCAATATATCAGTATTTTAGAAAGTATTTTAATTATTAACGGATTAATATGTAACTTGAGTATATTATTTATTACTTATTCTCTTAAGTAATTAGATACATACACAAAACATTTCATTATTATTCTAAGATATATTGTTTTAATTTATATTTAATTTCATTTAAGTTTAATGTGTCAGTAAGCGTTGCAGGTAATGAATTCCATATACGTGGACCAAAGAATCTTACAGTAAATAATCTGGTGTTTGTACGTGCATAAGGAATAATAAAGTGCTCACTAGCTCTCATATAATAAGTACCGGTATGTATGTTTTTATTGGCGGCAAAATATTCCATTCTATAAAATATCTGCGGTAGTAAATATTAAATACATGTATGTTCTGTAAATTCCTAGTTTTCAGTGGTTTTCACACAGGCTTACTTAGCCTCTTAAACCACTTAAAAATCACATTATTATTATTATTATTATTATTATTATTATTATTATTATTATTATTATTATTTCGACAATTATTATTATAAGTTTCACTATTATTATTATTATTATTATTATTATTATTATTATTATTATTATTGCTTTATTATTATTAAACCTTTTGCAAAACCTTTACTCACTTACTTCAAAATGTATTTCTAAGACTATGAGTTATAATTTGGTATTCACCGTTGCCTTTGCTTTCGGGATGAAGTTCTGGTTCCTTGGTTACGTACTCAACCACGGCAGGAGGTCTCGCGGTCAGCTTCTCCGACTCCTCTTGGATCAGCCTTCGCAGGTCGGACAGCGTAACTTTTGGCTGTTCCACAATCTGGAAAACATTCCCAAATGTACTTACTTCCATAAACAACCAAGAGTGTAAATCAATCTATAATTATAGTCAACTTGACTGAATATGCTTAAAAGATTTACTATTTAAAGTAACTTAAGTACAATGGCATATCATCATATTAGACTAGGCATTTAAATATTCATTTTGTGGCCGGACAAAATGTCTGCAGACAAAATGTCATAGGGACAAAATGACAGCTGACAAAATGTCATAGACAAAATGTCATGGGTTACGGTTACATTTTGTCCGCTGACATTTTGTCCATTGACATTTCGTCCGTGACATTTTGTGCGCAGACATTTTGTCCTAGCACTGTTCGTTTAATTTATACATAGTGATTACAATACTGTACCAAAATTATTAAGAACTGAAATTTAATATGTTTGCTGTGATGGTATTGCATACCGCAAGTTGTATTTGTTTTTGTAGTATCAAAGATAACAGCTGTAGCAGAGGGCCGTCCATGAAGTACGTCATGATATTTTTGGCCATTTTGACCCACATCACAAACTGTCAAAATCTCGAAGCCCTCCCCTGAAAGTACATCACAAATCTTGGACCCCCTAAAGCATCATCCATAAAACACGTTCGTTATGCAGGTTTTCTATTTTAATATATTCGAGATTCTTGTTCAATTTTCAGCAGAAAAACAGATATTTAACTTCCGAAAATGATAAGGAATATAATTGAGACCTAAAATCTTATGTATCTCAGGCAAAAAAGTGTTAATGGGCAATTAAAAACGTCTTTTACTATACCTCCTGTCAGGTATATCTAGGGTTTTATCTATACTAAAAGTATGATGTCATGCTGGTCCTTATCCCTCCCCTGTCACAAAGTGCCACACTTTCTTACACCCCATCCACTTTGAACATGATGTACTTCATGAAAGGCCCCCAGACAAACAGAAGTTGGAATAGAAGGATGCATGAGTGACAGTGGTTTCCAACACAGGAGAAATCCTACTAAACCACTTAAAACCCAGTTATTTTTATTATTATGGAGCAGCGTTAAGCTGCAAGGTAAAACGTGGTGTGGGGGAAGTAATGGCAAGTAATGGTAACCTACCCCAGTTTAATGCCATTATACCACCTACTTATACCACCTATATACCATTTATGCTTACACCATTTATGCTTATACCACTTACTTCGCTGATTGCCTAGAACGGAGATAAGCACCGGAACCCAACGTTCGAACTCGAGTATGGGATTTACCTTTACATTTACCTTTACCTTACAAACTTCTTGAAGTTTCTAATAATGAAATTCATGTGGAAAAAACATGTAATACCTGTAGCATGTTGTTTGTCATGTATCCAAGCTCAGTGTCTGTGTGACCATATGGCAACGAATAGCCACCTCCAACAGCGCCCGACAATCCAGGAATACTGTTCGGGGCAACTCCCCAAAAGTTGACTTGGGTACCAGAGTAGTTGGTTGGATTGAAAGGACCATCAGGAATTTGAACCTTGTGACCCGAATAGGCTGAAAACATCGAATTTAGACTGTACAGCTTTCGTAGAGAATCAAAGTTTTAACTCTGTGCATTAAAAACTACAGTAGAACTTCGTTATAATTCTATAATGTACAGCGCCATCCATAAGTCTGGCATCACCAGACCGAAAAAGCTATTTACGTCCTTTTCTTGACATGTCCTTTCAATCCTCTGTCAGAATCAGAACTTGGGGGGCGGGGGGCACTTTGTTGACTGCCCCCGGGCCCCATATTATTAGGGGTCTATTATTAGGTTAGGGTTAACCCTAATAATCCTAGAAATGATTACCTTTTTTTTTTTTTTTTTTATTAGGATAAAATTATTATTGATTATTATTTTTTTTTTTATTATTCAGGATTGATGACGTTTTTTTGCTCGTCAGGATAAAAGGAAGGTGATGACGTTTTTTTTTTTTTTTTTTTTTTATTATTATATACCAGTTTGTTGGAAATTCAACTGGTCAGAATATTATTTAATTATAATTAATTATAATTATAATTATAATTATAATTATAATTATAATTATTATTATAATTATTATTATAATTATAATTATAATTATAATTATAATTATAATTATAATTATAATTATTATTATTATTATTATTATTATTATTATAGTTATAATTATAATTATAATTATAATTATAATTATATATAATTATAATTATAATTATTATTATTATTATTATTATTATAGTTATAATTATAATTATAATTATAATTATAATTATAATTATAATTATAATTATAATTATTATTATTATTATTATTATACACCAGTTTGTTGGAAATTCAATTAATTTCTGCAATCAGTTTGTCTCTTTTATGAAAATTGATTATTATGCAAAAAGTTTTGTGATTCTGCATGATTTGTCAGAATGAGTAAGAGCACACACACACACACACACACACACACACACACACACACACACACAACTATGATGATGATGATGATTGAGGTACTATATAAATATAATATCTATAAAGTCCTAATTATAAATATAAGATCTGGAAAGTCCAAACCTGCAGTGTTGCCACTGTTGCCATCATAGCGGTGACTGTTGTTTTCAACTCGAGGGCTTTCTGACCACGCCTGCATTGGAGACTGTTTCGGAACCAAACTGTTCATCGACTTGTGTTCACGTCTCTAACAGCAGTAACCAACCACAGGCTGAACGGTTCATCAAAAAACCTTATATGATATTGCAATAGACCGTCGCTACAAATACTGTCAGTGATATCAATCACTAAGCTTCTATGGCGCCACTATCATATTGCCTAGGGAAGTGTTGGGCAATCAGTGTGCCATGTAACCCTGGGGTGCTGCAAGAAATTTCAAGGGTGTGGTGAAAATTTTTGTTTGTCCAACATTGAACATATGCCATACATTCAATTTCTGTTCACAAACAATCTAAGGTATCTCATTAAATATGTTCCTAAAAGTCATTCACAAAACATTCAACTTTAAGTGTGTGTATCATAATATTTCCTAGCCTTAAAAATACAAATGATATACAGGGTGGCACAAAAACGGACTAGTCACATTTAGGTTTGTATTTAATAAGTCCGGTTTTTTGTGCCACCCTGTATGTTCCTTGAAAAATATGAATTTCTTTGCCCATACAATGTATATAGATTCTGTACTAACTATAGTCTAAACTTTAGTCTATTTTATAATTTTTATACTATACTAACTATACTAGCTTTACTATGGGTGCTGTGATGAAAGTTTTTTCATCAGGGTGCCTGGAACCAAAAAATGTTGCCCGACATTGGCCCAGGGCATCAGCTGATGGTGCACCACAACAAATCGAATTAGAGCACAGGAAAAGCTGGAAAGGATGAGCCATAGACCAGATAAAACGGCCTCTATAAGCGGGATTTTGTTAATCAAATATCAGAGCATAGGCCTAATGTATTAATATCAGTGGATTATCAGATTAACCAGCATTGTTATAGTGAGTTTCTGCTGTCAAAAATGCGTCCATTTTATATTTAGAATCTTTACGGTAGACACATATATACTAAACACATTTGTATTCAATCAACCTATTGTCACAATGACTGTTATATCTAAATTGATAATCGCAATGTCGCACATTCTCTAGTTTAATTGGTCAGAGATGAACAACACTGAGTTGCAAAGTCATCAAATTTTAAACTGTTTTACATAAATTGTAATCAGAACAACATTAAATTGTTAACTGCTTTAGTCAACATGATTAACCCACAGCATTATACCACCACCACCAAAACAACAACAATAACACCACCACTCAGTGGCGGCTCCAAGATCTGGCAAGTTGGGGTGGCAACTTCTAATCATGGGCCAACTACCGTATTCTTCATAAACCAGGACTAGTCTAGTTGCTTAGAATGAGTGCACTAGATTATGGGGACCACTGGGGAGCCAGGCATTCAATGGGGACACGGGCTCCCTGGCAAGTCCACCAAATGGAACCACCATCTTGTGAAGTTATATAAATGATTCAGTCATTTCTACTGAAAAAGTGTTACACAAAGGACATTCAGATGTGAATACACTGACCTTGACTTTGCCGCCTGAAGCGGCCGAGGCAGGACGTTGCGAGTATTTTGGTCTGAAGTCGCTTTCACTCCGATGACTTTCATTCAACGCACTTTCGTACTGATCCACGAAATCTTCGTCCGTTGGAGTTCCCGTATCCTCAACTTGAAACGTTTTTGTTACGACGTTACTTTCTTTCAGTCCATCTCTTTAGGAGGATAACGAAAACACAAAGGATTGAAAAGTACCACCGTGACAGTAAGCACGTAAGCACGTAAATATTATGCATCGACGATATCAAGGTAAAAGCCAAAAGGCTAAGTGCTATGCCACCAAGAGCAAAGGCTACAGACAAAAATCAAGGTCTATACTTGAGTTCTGAGCCTAATGAGATGAGATACTTACCATTGCCAGTGGGAACCATGTTTCCTCCTGGTGTACTTTTTCAGCTCATGCTATAGTTCAAGTTACCAGTAAATTAAAATCACTTGTTCTTAGACACCGGTATATTCTGAGTTTATTCAATATTACTGCAAAATAAATCTTATGGGTTAAGAATTCTGGACGTTGACTCCATTGATTATTACTTGAAAATTTATGTAGTAAAACAACCGTAGTTCAACAGGCCTAATCTTCTATCAATGATTAATGTATATTTTTGTTTTTTATACTATGCGGTAATTGTATTTCCACAATGAGGACATGTAATGAGTTCTAAATAAGTTTCATGACCTGTTCACGGTCAAAGCAATCAACTTGATTTGGTCATAAATGTAATTAACAGCACCAAATATAGAAATTACGACACTGATACAGGCGAGGTATATAAACTTCTACTCTCCTTTCCAAACAAAGCCATGAGATTTTACTTACTTACTTAAGATATAGACGATAGGCGATAGATACAATTAGATACAATTAGAATTGAGTCTTAGAAGATATGAAGATAAACTGTAGGATCCAGCATAACACGATCTTCAAGTGTCCTTAAAGTCTTTGTCCTTAAAGTCCTTGTCCTTTGTCCTTAAAGTCTTTGTCCTTAAAGTCTTTGTCCTTAAAGTCCAAGAAGAAGGCCCAGGGAAAAATACAAAAAATTACCAATATCTCATAAGGGAACCTCAAAGACCCCCATGTTATTAGAATGCAAAGCCTGACCTTGTAACAGCGATAGTCTTCAACGTTCGTTTTCCGCCTTTCAAAGTAAACGGACCTTTGTACCGGAATGTTGACTCTCGTCCCCCGGATTTCAACTGAAAGGGATTTGGTTTTGACCCATCAGTGGAAAAGAATATCCGACAATCGGGAGTCTCTACAAGAATGTGTGAAAAAAATCACTTAAAGGTAATGGATGGAAAACAAAACCAAATAAATAAACATAGAAAGCTTCACATATTAATTATCGACTGATCGAAGCTAATATAAACCTAATGGCAATAGAATAGTAATAGTAGTAGTAGTAGTAGTAATAGTAGTAGACAGCAGCGTCACAAGAAATAAATGCCTCTCACTTCGTTTCATCACTCTTCTGAATTTTTGCATATCCATAGCCTACTGTAGCACTAGACATTTGACAGAGAAAAGATTTCTGAAAGACTTTGTTTAGTGTCGTTTCAAATGGCTCATTATTTATCGTGGCATTTTGAAAGCTCTAGAAAAGTATTGAGACAGAATATATTGACAATCCTAGTACGGTTTGACACAGCAAAGATGGGGACACAAGAATATGTGGTTTTAATTCGTTTCATCACCCTTCTAAATGTTTGCATATGTATAGCCTACTGTAGCACTAGTCCTTGCTTTGTCCAATTTCAAACAGGGTATCAATTTTATAACAGGCCATGTTGGAAACCAGCCTCTTAAGCACCATCTTATCTCTTGATTGATTTTTTGGCATTTGACAGAGTAGCCCTCCATGTCATCAAAATGCCTTCAAATGGCTATTATTTTTTGACACATTTTGGTTCATTGAATTGAAGACAGAATTGACAACCAATCATCATGGGGCAGAATAGTGTTTTAACACATCACTCAATTTTTCAAGAGTTCCTCATATTATTACTTTCATGCAATGCATGACCATCCACCATGTCATCAAGATGCCTTCAGCATGCCTAATTCATTTGTGGTTTTGAATTGAAAGAATCTCACTGACAACAAGACTATGCCTCCAAACTCATGACCATCCACCATCCACCACTATAAACTGAAAGAAGTCAGTAGCCAAGACTATGCCTCCAAACTCATTGCCAAATCCACTATAAACTGATAGCAGTAGTAGTAGTAGTAGTAGTAGTAGTAGTAGTAGTAGTAGTAGTAGTAGTAGTAGTAGTAGTAGCAGCAGCAGCAGCAGCAGCAGCAGCAGTAGTAGTAATAGTAGTAGTAGTAGGCTAGTAGTGGTGGTGTAGTGGTAGTATTAGTAGTAGTACTGTAGCAGTAGTAGAAGTAGCAGTAGGCTAGTAGCAGCTGAAGTAAAGTAAAGAAGGTAATAAATACTGTAATTACAATAGGCCTACATAATTGTAATGCAAACCACTGAAACCAGTATCCTTGTTTCTTCAGAAAGGATTACCTGCTTGCTTACCTGTATCAATTTGAATGTAAGTTGATGTATCGATGAAATTTCCCGGTTTTCCAGAAGCAGTTCTTCTAAGCGCATTGATTACAGGTGGATAAACTCCTCCTGCAGAAGGCATTCCGAACACACGAGAGACTGCTGATAAAATGACAGAACAGCACAGAAGACAAATAAGCAAACCAATTGCCACTAAACAACTGGTCTTCTGTCTTCTTTCAAACTAATTACTCTTAGTCTAGAAAAGCTAGCACAGCAGTGATATATGAAGCACTCTAAAAAAACCATCACTAGATTTTGTTTGTAAAGTAACACGACTTGAGAAACCATACATACGCCGCCATCGGCTGATGCCCTGGGCATTATGATAGTGGTGCTAGAGAAGTTTATTGATTGATTGATTGGGTGCAGGCCAGTGACCTACAATTTCGGTCCGCGGGCCAAATGCGGTCCATCGCAAGAAGCAATCCTACCCACGAGAAAAATACGGACCGTCACATTTCATAATCCAGTCTGGCCAAGGGCATAAAACATGGGGGGTATGGCGGGGACGGTCCCCAATAATTAGTAAGAGGCAGTGGCGGCTCTAGAATTTGGCAAGTGGGGGGCCGTTGGGGTGGCAACTTCTAGTCATGGCGGGGCCAACCATTTGTTGTTTAATGTAGCATTAAGTATAGGGTCCCAACTGAAGGGGGCACTGGGAGGCCCAGGCACTCAATAGGGGGCACGGGCCTCCTGGCCCCCCGGTGGAGCCGCCACTGGTAAGAGGGAGACAGAGTATCAATTATCCCACAATGTTTTGTGCCTTATGGTAAAATCACTCATTACGGATGGCCTGATGACCTTTTTTTGCTCGTCAAGACTTTTTGGGATCTTGAAAATGAGGTCTGACCTGACTTTATGGACGATTCTATCCCCCCAATGTTGCCGCCAGGTTTACACCACTGAGTCCGGCACGTCCTTCAAATCCGGTCCGGCACGTCATAATGCGACCCGCCGCGGCCATGCATGAAAACAAAAAGCGTCGGGGTTTTCATTGAAAAATTAGTTTCACTGCCGCCTTGTACAACTGCGAGTACAAAGTGTCAACAAAAACGTCGGCATCATTGTTTAAAGCCACGGCTGCTACCTTCCAATGTTGATTTCCACTCCTCCGGGCCGAAGAACATATCATCAGCAAGCGAAATGACCTGGAATTAAGGGAGACTGTCAAATTGTCTGGTGTCTCTATAGACTAGATATAGTTACCTACTGGGGCAAGCTGCGGGGTCTAAGGAAGCAGAAATCAGCTCTTGTAAGAACTTGTCCCAAAAACCAGTTGGGAAATTAATACATTACAGCGAAACCATAAAGTAACTTACCGCATAAGAAATAGTATTATTTTATAGTTAACGATTGTTCAATCAAAGCAGTGTTCCGCTTATTTACTGGTTTCCAAGGGCAACCACATGCACGCGGCCATTTGACTGATGTTGATTGACAGAAGAAGCGAAGGTCTGACGGTTGCAGTGAGTATGTACACCTGAACGTCTTTGATAACCTTGGTTGCAGCAAGATCATTCAGCAGTTGGCATACGTGACTGAAAGTAGCACTGACCCAATCAATATCATTGTCATGATATAAATTCATAGCAAAATTCCACTTAATGAAATAGCAAGAGCTATAGAAATTCACAAGATTTTACTTACTTACTAATGACTCGTTACTAGATTTTGAAATTTTCAACTTCAGAGAAGTGCTTTATTGACAAAATTTTCAGTCAAGGTCTTGTCTTGACACCAAAATATGTTAACCTTTACAAAATATTTACTAGAATACTAAATAAAAATATCTTTGTATTTATTTATTACTTTCATGCTGGTTTTTATTTTCATTTTTTGATTTTATGATTGTTTAGTGTCAGTCAAACTAAACTGAAGGCTGTTTTTGAGATATTTTGCCCTTTAGCTTTCAGTTTTTTTTCACTAGTATTGAATTCAGTTGTTTTAATTTTGTGTTATATAAAATCAAATAATATAAAATTTCACAATAACTCTTGCTAGCTAACCCACAGCCAAGAAGACATTACGATGCAAACTTGACTGTACATGGTCCATAGACCCAAACTTCTATTCAGCCTCTAGACTCAATTCCTCCACTTGTTGAGAGGCTACTATAGGGAATGGGGAAGGAATAGGCCTTAAGGGTTGCCCCCACTTTCTCATCCAAGTTTATGCCAGTGACATGGACCTACGGACTACGGTAGGTATCTGAACTGCTTACCAACACATTGAGACATTAGTCTTCATTTAATACGATTCGATAGAGGGCGCTAACCAAAGCGACCGTAGGTTTGCACCTGCAAACTATCGGGTCGTTTTTGAGTCATCTCGGTCTTTTGTTCCGGTTTTGGAAGCGTTGTTTTCCAACCGTCTCGTCGTCCGGGTGAACGGGCCAGACCTCTGCAAAAACGGCGAAGGCGCCGTTTTCGACGCTAAACGGGTCGTGGTGGGCGTCAACCAGCCGCCATTATGGTACAGCGTCAGTCGCCAGAGGGCCGTCGAATAACAACAACACCAACAATAACAACAACAACGACAACGACCTGTGACTATTACGCTCGTTTCGGTTTCGGTTCGTGTTCCTCGGATTGTCTTGCGGTTTTTGGTGCGCCTCCTTTCTACCAGTCATTTCGTTAGTCTGTGGGGAACGATGGTCATTGCGCCGAGAGTCGCCGTCTTCGACTTCAAAAAGTCGGTTCTACTGGCTCCGTCGTTCATCCGCTGCGCAAGACATGGTTGGATCAGGCGTATCCTCCAACGCATCCAGGTCACATTCGAGCGGAACTGCGACCGGTACCATAGCAAGATCCTGCGCCATCCACCGCCGCAATGACAATGGACACTATCGGCGAGAATCTGCCCCGGATCTGAGCTCATGGAAGAACCGGACCAAGATCAGATGACGATGACGAAGACGACATGGACATTCTAAAGCGCTTTTACCATCCAGCTTAATTAAATTTGTGTAAAGTGCCTTTGATTTTGATCTATGTCATGTTTACGGCGCTATAGAAATTGTCAAGAATAATAATAATAATAATAATAATACAAAACAATAACCAAAGACGACAGTAATTCCAAAATTTAACACAAGCAATGCGGGAAATCACAAATTTAGGAAAATCAGGAGTGTCTGAAATAAATCATATAAGTTCAGCACGTAAAAAAACAAGGACAAGTTCTAGGTACACAAAAAGCTACACCAGCGCATATTCTCACTAAAAGAGGCACAAAGCAAATAATAGCGTTATGCTGCAAAGTCATTTGTTGAAACTTTATGCAAAAAGCAATCGGAAAGGACAAAAAAATTATGGCTAATGATTTGCGAAATAACTCAGGTAGCCGTTAAAATTAGAATCCGTCCATAATTGAATCCGAAAAAGGAATTTCAAACAATTACACGCACTCATAAAAGGTGGTATTCACAATTTTTTTAAAATGCATAAATACATACTTGTTTATATAAAAAAAGCAATACGCGATCAACAGCATATCCACACGTATGTCAACAGTACATCAATGCAATCAACACTGCATAGGTCATCAGAGTTGTCTTATGCTTTATAAAGACTCATTACACTGCAAACAGCCAGACTGCATAGGTTAAAAAAATGGTTTTTCGAAAAAATTGCTTTCAAACAGTGGCGGCTCCAGGATTTGACAAGTGGGGTGGAAGCCGTCGGGGTGGCAACTTCTAACCATGGGAAGGCCAACTGTTTTTCATAAACCTGGACTAGTAGTTGCTTAGATAGAGTGCACAAGCATATGGAGGACCACCGAGAGGAGGGGGAGGCATTCAATAGGGGGCACAGGTCCCTGGATTCCCGGTGTTTCCATGTCTGCTGTCAAAAACACACAGAAAGTTACCAATACGGTTCTCAAATTGATATTCTGACAATGATGATGATGATGATATGACAATATCCGATCAATAAATAAAACCACACTGTAAGTAATCAGTAATGTAATTAAACTCTTCCTTCTAGCATCGAGAACAGGGTTATTTCTAGGATTATCAATTTGGGGGTGTCGGTCTCAAATTGGAGGGAAGGGGTTGGAGGGTGTTAGGGGTGCATCTCAGGCTCAGATTGGGGAAAATTTGGGGGTGTCGGTCTCAAATTGGGGTGGGGGGAGTGTAAAAATATCCCTGATTGAGAGACACACCAAAATAAACAGCCTGAGTAGTAGTTGATATAATAAGAAGAAAAATAAAAATATTACATCTACTACAATAGAAAAAATTGTTTCACAGATGTACGTACAGCCTGTGCCGTGCTCACTACATGTTTCAAAAACCTACAGAGGCCAAAAGGATATGGAACCAAATATTTGCCATAAATAGAACACATGTGCACATTTTTATGGATGCTACGTAATGCATTAATTTTACAATAGGGGTGCAGTGGACTAGGGAGGGGTGTGGTGGAGCAGTGGTAAGATTATTGGCACACAATGGGAGGGAAGCGGGTTCGAACCTGACCCTAGCTACTGCGTAGCAACCTTGGGCAAGCTGCTCACCTTGACTTGCTTTGCCTTGAGATTCTTCACTTTGTGAATGACTCAACAAGCTTTAACAACCACATAATAATAATAATAATAATAATAATAAAAATAATAAAAATCAGAGCACATGACAAGCATAGACTTAAGCTGATATTAATTACTGGTTTCTCATTTCCGAGACACTAAATCTACATTTCAAATTTTAGAAACTCTAGCTTTCTTAGTAATTAAAAATAATATCTATAACATAATATATTAAAAAATATCTAGATGTTCTTAAATATTCAGAACATGCTAATATCTAACTGTTTTAGGAATCCATAGAATTTTTAACGACTATATTTATATTCTTGTTATAAAATTTCTGACAATAGAACGACATTACACGAATCTATAAGACAAATTTTCAGGTCTTTGAAAGCATTGAAGACCAGGAGAATTCAAAAGTACCGTAGTCACAACGTCAGAAATTAGTAGAACATAATGATGAACAAAATTCTACTGGTTTTCTCAAGTCACTATCCACCAGTTTCTCAAAATTCAGAAAGACAACACTGAAACTCAATAACATTTGGCAACACTTATCAGCATACAACAAATATACTATCGACTGTCAAAAGCAACCTAAGAAAATCATAACAGGATAACTTCAAAATTGTAGAAAACTTAACTACTGGTTTAATATTGAATTTATCACTGAATGGCATAATTGCTCTACCAAAAATACATTTCATATTATTTGTTGGAAAATATGAAATATCAGGTGTTCAAAATGTGAAAAATATTGGTTAAAGTTCAGTGAAAAATCTCAGCAAATGAGAAATCTCTTTGTAGCATCAGCAGAGAAATTTAACTCCACAATTGTCATCAATAAATAAAATATTCTTTAGTTACATAAGAAACTTGCTGCTTTAATGTTTCATCACATATCTTAATATGCTCATTTGCTGCAAATAAGAAGAGCCATACAATTAACTCAGATGTATTGCTACCAATGTCAACATTTTCTGCACAAGTGACCTGTTAACACATAAATGCTCAGTACATGACACATATACACATCATACACTCACATTATGTTAGACTCTTCACAGTCCATTGCACACAAAGACCATAGTTCAAACAAGCACTCAACACAAAGATAAAAGATATATATTTTTTAGAAATGACAGCATTGCAATTTCGAAAAATTGTCTGCGCACAAACCCCGGACATTGGAAAGCTATCGCACCAACAAATGCAATATCAAATATTAAGCAACTTCATCAAAAGGTTTTTTATTTTATTGGAAAGCAATTTTACCAAATTCAACCTATGAAATCAAGTACAACGCAATCCACGAACATACTTAACCATACAGTAAAATTTTGCAATAATAACAAAACATTAGACAGCTGGTATTTGTGGCAATAAAGTCAAATTCAGAAAAAGACATATTAAATAGGCATAGACCGTCCAGATATCGGTAAATCTGTAAAAACACAGAAATGGTATCGTTAAGATTTTCAGCAACACACAAACATTTTATTGCCATCAGGAAAAAATGTCAATAATACCATTCTCAATTCAGCCTCTCTATCTTGAGCAAATTCTTTCCATATTCTGAATTGACTCTCTTCATAGCTTTATTATAGCTACAAAATCATAATATTTTTAAAAAGTGCACCCAACAAATAAACCCGGCACTGTCTACAAATTCAAGCCGTGATACAAACGCAATAAAAAATGAACATCAGTAACACAAACACTAGTGAGGAAAACAAATACTGCAAATTAAAAGGAATGACATTAAATCAGCTCGACTGTATTAAAAGCAATGAAACCCACACAGGTAAGAGGCGCCAAAGCGTTACAATAGAATAAAGTTTTCAAAACATTATCAGAAAGGTATATATGTACAAAGAAGCACTAAAACTAATGATGCTTTCAATCAAGATTTCAATCGGAAAATCAAAATATAAATTGTAACTTCATTGTATCCATATACAGTCAAACCCCGTTATCACACTATTTCAGATACCCTTTGTCTTGGTTCCCTGAAGTATTTGCTATTGGGGTTTATGGTAATTGCATAGTGTAACAGCAAGTAATCAAGCAAGATACACAACACTCTGCCACAACAGTGTTTTAATATAAACAAGTCTTTAACCCCTTAACTGGGGATCCCGGATATATATCCGTCCATTTTACATTGAGTTACAGTTAAATACCCGGTAAGGGGTTAAGCATCAGATCTTGTAGAATTTGATTTTAAATAGAATAAGAGTTCTGCTTTTCAAGAACACCAGAACTGACTAGGCCTTCATTTTTGGAGGTTCGGACAGGCGCTGCCCTCCGCAGACGCGATGGCAGAAATTTGACCAGGACGATGCGGTCTTTCCAGTCCAAATCCAAAATCCGGAAGTGATTCCAACGACTAGCGTCATAAGATACCTGACCACAAAAACCGCAAAGTTTGGCTTCGCAAACTGCGGCTGCTTTGCCGGGCACGGTATCTCAAACTCCTGGTTCTGGCAGACGTCGTTGTGCCAGGAGCGCATCCAGTCGGCACGATAGACATGCTCGTAGATGCTGCTGGTGATCACCACCGCCGTCGGGAGGGCATAGAGGATGCCAAAAATTCCAATACGCACCATCAACTTCTCAAGCTTGGTGGTCTGGGTGCCGTCGTTTCGGATGACATTCCTGATGCTAAACAGGGAAATAAAACCGCTTATGAGAAAGCACAGCCCAAGCACCAAGCACAAAGTCATTGGTGATAACACAAACCAGCGCAACGCGTTCACATTTGCAAGCCCCGTGAAGCAAACGCCACTTATTGGGTCACCATCGATTTCACCCCAAGCAACGATCGCAATCGTCATGATGGCTGGGACAGCCCACGCCACAAGATGGAAAAAGTGCGACTTAAATTCTATTGCTTCATATCCCCACTTAAGGGCCGCCGAGAGAAACCAGGTAAGTGCCAAAAGCACCCACCAGATTGCACTGGCCATTGTAAAATAGTACAGAATTATAAAGAGAATAGTGCAGGCCTCTGATTTTGCCCCCTGAGTCACCACTCTTCTCACAACAAAATCAATGTCAGCATTGTCGTCCACCAATCCAACTGATGAGCAGGCCGCAAAATCACCAATAGCAAATCCAACTAGATACGTTATTGAAATGAAGCAATAACATCCTGAGAGAAATATTATCGGGCGTTCTGGATATCGGAATCGTTTCATATCAATGAGAAACGTCAGAACTGTCAATAGTGTCGACAAAAGACACACAACCGAAACAACCCCGACCGTGTACCGTGCAAATTTACGCCGCTGAGGTCCAAACAAATAATTATCGGTGGCATTGCAGGGCATGCCGCAGTCAGCAACAACCTTTTCACCAAAATATAAACGGTAGTTGTTTGTCGGATTGACTTTAAACTGGCGCGGGCATTCAAACTCTCGAGCGGTGTGCGAGTCTCCAAAAAAGCTTTCTGAAGCTGCATCATTGTCGTAGGACGATTCCTCATGTTCCGGATCCGTCTGGTTTTCACCGACACAAAGTCCACTCACTGGAAACTTCGAACATTCCAGATTCTCTGGCCATTGAAACCCGAAACGCTTCATAAGGTCGAGACATCCGCGCTGCGATTCAACGCACAACGATCGACACGGAGGCAGCGCCTCCTCCAGCACGGTGCATACTGGAACGTAGATGGTGCAGAGGAAGAACTTGAGATACGAGCTGCACTTGACTTTGACCAGAGGAAAAAACTGATGCACCTCGAGCCCGGCGTCTTCCTGATTCTGGTGCCCCAGTCTGTTGGGCATGATGGTCTGGTTGTACTGTATCTCCTGGCACATTGGGACGGTTATCGCCTGGCATCTGCCGTGAGTAGGGAACGGGCTGTCATAGGGGGGCGACGTCTTACCCCCGGCACTGCGTCCACTACCCGCCGAGGCTAGGGGGACAATCCCAGCCGGACCAGCGATCGCCCACCCGGTCAAAATAATCAGATAAAACACAGACATCGTCACCGACAAAGAAGTGCGACGTTTTATTCGACGTTTTTCGGCGAATATTGAATCGTTATTTCGTCATTTTTACAGGTTTTGCCGACCGATTAATCGTCGCCATCGCACAATGAACACGCAAAGACGAGAAATTACATAAGAGTCTTTTTTTCTACGTCGGATGACGCAATCAGCCCACTTTCTGTGCATGTTCTCAAACAACGCCATCTGTCCCAACTCTAATATAACAATTATTGTCTCTTTGTTCTACAGTTGACCTAAAGAAAACCTTTCTGGAATAAAGTCCATTAATGATTATTCCTCAAACAGCAATCATACAGTCAGAATAGCATCATCTCTAATTTCAATATTTCACATTACCCAACACTTATCTAAAGAATATGCATGTCTACAGAACATTGAGTACATTACTAGATTGTTTAAGAAACGAGTTAGGGCTTGGGAGGTGCAAATATTTGTTTGGCAACTTTGTTTGATGCCTAAATGGGAATTTAAAGGAAAGCGCATCAGCAGTGTAAACCACTTCAAAATAAATTACATGTAAGTACAGTGTACAGAGGGATTTTAGATTAAACACCTAAAGCTAAGCTTTGTTAGATTAATTTTTACATAGTGATCATAGTAGGCTTACAGAATTATTAAAAACAGAACTTTAGCATGGGAGCTGCTGTGGCATTGTATACTGCAAAATGCAGATGTAGCCTAGACTTAAAGGTAAAAGTTGTAGCAGACTCAACTGACAGAAAGTGCAATAGAGGGCTGAATGAACATGAAT
Source organism: Metaphire vulgaris (assembly GCA_018105865.1). Lineage (NCBI taxonomy): Eukaryota > Metazoa > Annelida > Clitellata > Crassiclitellata > Megascolecidae > Metaphire > Metaphire vulgaris. Next base: position 1,185,355 of record CM030851.1, on the reverse strand, counting down.
GACAATGCTTTCTAACACAGAAGATATTATTAATTATTATATTCCTTTTTACTTTTTAGCAAAAATCAAACAAATATTTCAGAAGTATTTTGAAATGCACATCTTTAATCACAGCAGCAAACATGAAGATAAATAACAGGGTGGCCAAACCGAATTCCATTTATTTTTGATTTTCAAGATCAGCAACATAAACAAAAATACATAATGATTGAAGAAACTTAACTAACTTATACTAGAAATGAAACAAAACTAAAACTAACATATAAATTATTAAGTAACTAAACAGTTGTGTTCATAATTTAGCATATAGTAACTAGCTGATCAGAGGTTGATAATAAAATGAGTGAGGGATAACCTAAGAGAAAAGAATCCCGTAAGGTGGTTATCCCAATTTGAAGTTATAGTTAAATGGCAGAGAAAAATAATTAAGATGAGTGACTATAGTGTATGTGTGGGCGAGTGTAAGTTAGAAGTAGAAGTGATGTTAAAAGTAATGAACTAGATATATATTTCTTAATATAAGTGTAAATAAAATCCATTTAGATTAGGTTAGAGTTAAATCAGTTTATTAGTTTAAGTTATTATACTTGATTAAGTATAAGAAATTTAAATATAAGAAGGGGCAAATTAAGTATAAGAAAAAGAAAGAAAAGTACAAGAAACCCATAAAAGGTTCGAGCCACAAATGACAATTTTCAAAAGCTTGGGGGCCACATTGCCACAATTAGACATGAAACCAGTTATTGTGATCAAATTCTTTGCAAAATTTCATTAAATCTCTGCTGCTATTGTTATGGGACCAATGATGAAATTGGTGAATAGGCAAAAGTATTACTGTTACGTGGCAATTGTATGCTTCTGTTGATCAGTTATTCTACCAAAAATTTAAACAGAAACTTTTTGTGAACAGCAGATTCTGCTAGAAGGGCCGCAAGCCACCCCTGGTATATAAGACATCATGTTTATTTTAATCATTCACAAATTGTGTGAGTATTTTGATAAGTACCGGTACTTTTGAAAAGGTTCAGCTCCTAAGAAAAAAGTTGTTCTTGGTAATGATTTTTGAATGAAAAAATTATACAGACATGTTATAATATTTACTTGTGAAATCAAAAGAAAATGGGCACAGATTTCTCAAATTCAGGAAATCAGTTCCAAGAAAATTATTACATGTAAATGAAGCATTGTAGTTCAGTCCATTCTATCCAATGCATATCAGCAAAAGCACAAGACTAGTATGAATATAATCAGTGTATATTTTGTAAATTCCAAAATCACATCAATTAATAATTCACCAAGGAAAAGTAGGAAGCAATAGAGGGAGAACTGGCAGGGATATGCACAGTGGCGGCTCCAAGAACTCTTGGTGGGGGGATGCAATGAATTTCAAGGAATTTGGTGGGGGAAATGCAATGAATTTTCTATTGCTGGAAGCAAATTTGTCAATGACATTGTCCATGGATATGTCCATATCTCTATGGATATACATCAAGGCTAATCCATTTACATGATCATCTCCCATTCAAGACGCATCTCTGGTGGGCCGGTGGGAGGGGATGCATCCCCAGTCATCCCCAACGTCGAACCGCCCTGGATATGCATAAAAGGATGACCAAGAACAATGATGCTAGAGTGGACAACAAAGAACAAGCATGAAACGCTCAAAAAGAAAGCTCAAGATAGAGACGACCAGTGGCGGCTCCAGGATTGGCAAGTCGGGGGAGGGGCGTTGGGGTGGCAACTTCAAAGCATGGAGGCCAACTATTTTTCATAAACCTGGTCCAGTCTAGTTGCTTAGAATGAGTGCGCCAAAGTATGGAAGGCCACTGGGGGGAGGCAGGCAATCAATAGGGGGCACGGCCCCTCATCCACTTTGTGGAACCGTCTCTGTAAGATAGACAGGAGATGAGATGTTGGTGTATGGAACCTGTCTTTGAACATAGCACCTGATGATGACAATGATGATTCGGATGATGATGATGATGATGATGATGAAAGGAACTGTCTTAATTTCTTGTAATTATACTTAGCAACAAGCCGTTTACACATAATCAAATATATTCAGCGCCACATTAGTCCATATTACATTCACAATAACGATAGACTTTATGACAGAAATGATACAAAAATCACAGATAATCATGTCATTGTGTAAGTTTCACAAGTACTCGGTTTGTCCTCAGTGACATCAGATGAGTATCCCTTTTTAAAACTCCGTTCACCAGAATCAAAGCATTTCCCACTCAACCATTGCAACGTTGGCCGAATGTCCACGTTTTGAGAAATAATCTGAGGTACTCCGGTACTGAGAACTCCAGTATGATCCTGCGATGTACCAGCCACAACAGGGTTGTCATTTGAAATTCCGTCATGATGAGTTGTGTTGCCGCTGCACGTATTTCCGCCACCGTCGTTCTGTGCTTCCTTGGCGCTCGCTTCGTCGGCTTCTTTTGCCTGCGTCTCTGCCATCATCCGCTGTCGAACTTCTCGAATTTTCAGTTGAAGCTTGCTCTTACAGGTAAACACAGACTTGTACCTGAGCTGGAACAGCGTTGTTGCCTGATCTGTCAGAAAACAAGTCAGTGTTTCATTTGGGCCTGTTATGGTGGTGGAATCCCCCCCCCCAAAAAAAAAACTTCAGAATCCCCCAAAATTTCGGCAATGACACAAATTTTTGCATTGGACTATGTCTCTTCCCCTCCAGCAAAGTCAATTTCTTCCCGCCCCCCAAAAAAAGGGCCTGGAGTCTTGATAAATCAACACTGAAACAAACCCTCGTAATAACATAATAACATAGTAACTTCTATAGCACCATTTTAGTCATGCACTTGGCATCAGCCAATGGTCGCTCCTTGATTTGAATCATATTGTCATTGTCAAATGCAATAAGTCAGTCTGATGTTTGGTCCCGTTTATGGAGGGTAGGCAATAGAGAACAGGTTAAGTGTTGAATGTAGTATTGTAAAGCACTCTTGTCTTTGGCCATTTTTGCCATGCTTAGTGCGCTATATAAATTGTCTAGTTAATAATAATAATAATAATAATAATAATAATAATAATAATAATAATAATAATAAAGTGTTGAGTCTTGATCGTAATATTGCATCAATGCTGAAGGTGAGTTCCATGCTCTCGGCCCAGCCACTGAAGATGCGCTCTTACCGAGATTGGTGCAACTGTGAGGAGTCTGCAGAGTCAATCATCAATCAAACAAGAAACTTCTATGGCGCCATTATCATAATGCTCAGGGCATCAGCCGATGGCACATCGAATCCAAACTAAATCAGAGTCAGGTCAAGTCAGAAATATCAGTCAGAAAGGCGGGAGAGCAATTTAAGGGGGATAAGCCAAGTCAAACAGGTATGTTTGAAGACCAGATCTGAAAGATGATCAATTGTTAGTTATATGAAGTGATGTTGGTAGTGAATTCCAGAGCTTAGATTCAATGCATCTGAAAACCTGGCTAAGTGTCTATGAGCCAAGAAAGTAAGCAAGGAACTTAATCTCAAACTTGTGGGTTCAAGCAGTACCAAGCATAGGCGTCCACAGAAATTTTTCCAGAGGGGGCTGAAAAACAGGGTCTTGTGATGAAAGAAATTAAAAAAATTTCCCATGAAGGGGTGCAAGTTCATAGGGTTCTTATACAAATTCATATTTTAACTCAGTACTATAGGCCACTCTTTAAGTAATTTTACTTTTTTCATAACTTCACAATTTTTCCATGGGGGGTGCAAATGCACCCTCTTGCACATCCCCCCTCCGGACGCCCATGGTACCAAGCATGCTTGTAGGCAGCATTTGGGGCAAACTTCATAAAGTCAAGGGTTTCTTTTTTTGATCATAGAATCACCTCTGTTCATCAGTCAATTGAAAATTAAAGGACTATCTACTTTTCCACCTACTTTTAACTTTCAGCTTCTATGTACATACCCGAAGGAAATAAGCTGTTCTGTTCTTCAAACAGCTGAATCACAAGCTGACGCTGCTGGTCGAGAGACAGCCGATGGGAAGACCTTCCAGCGGGAGAACTCGGAGTCCTGGGAGTTCGTGGAGAACCAAATGTCTCGTTAAATTCCCCTAAAGAAAAAAATTAAACCATTAGAAATGTTAGAAATTTCAGTCAAACAATTTAAAAAGTCAGGAACAGTGGTACTATTGCAGAAATGTTACAAATGGGTACTATTGCAGTGGGTGGGGGCGGGAAGTTAGAAGAGTGGTAACAACGCTGACAATGGAGCAGAAGGTTGCGGGTTCAATTCCCGCAGGAGCCCTAAGGTCGGCTCAGCCTTACTCGCCAGAGGGCAGTGGTAGACTGAGGAGTAGCATTAAAGCTGCGAGGTAAAACGTGGATCTGGGGAAAGTAATGGCAGTGCTATTGCAGTGCTTGCCAAACTCTTACATCAAACGAAAGAGCTAGGCACTGGTTAAAAGTAGGCAATAGCTAATGTAAAACTGAATGATGATCAACTCAACTGACTAATAGCTAAAAGAACTTTCCATAGAAGTAACAGCACTTTGAACAAAGCATGACATAATATTGTATACCAGTAATTCAACATTTGTCATTATTTGCTGACTCAAGGATAAGAAGGGGGCAGAAGATGGCAGAGTGGGTTACATGCTGGAGCGATAGGTTGACAGAGCAGGTTCAAGCCCCGTTAGTGTCCCTAGTGGCTTTCACACAGGCAGTAATGCCTCCTAAGCCACTTTAAATCACGGTATGGTTATGGTTACAGCATGGTTAAGACAATGAGAAAGCACAAGAAAACCATAATTTGCATGAAAGGCCAGTGGTACACAGTGGTTTTCACACAGGGCAGATCCTACTAAACCAATCTAAAACCATGGTGCTTTTGTTATATTATTATAAGTATGTTTGCAAGTTCAAATTCAAATCCATGGCAGTTCAATAGCTGCAATATAAATGGTCAAATGTCAACATGTGCTAATGAACAATATTAACATAATAATAATAATAATAATAATAATAATAATAATAATAATAATAATAATAATAATAATAACAATATTATAATAATCATGAACTGATTATGGTGGCATATCGTACAAGTACTGCTAGGACACCTTAAAATTAAAAATACATGTTAATGTACCAACCAAACACTGTTCTCTGGATAGAAAACGAATCGGCAAAGTTCTCGACATTGAAGTTTTTGCCGAAAAAGTGCCGATCTTCCTGCTTCGCACTTATCGGCATCACAGGAGCGCGACTCTCGGCGTTCATCACAAACTGAGCTCTTGCAACTTTAGGAGAAGCAGCATCATCTCTATCCACTTCAACAGGCGTCCTCAGGTCAGCTGCAAAACAAGATAACAATAATTTTAATAGTTAATCTTATTAAAAATATCTAATCTAATTTAATCTTAAACTTCTATAGCGCCACTTCATAATGCACAGGAGCATCAGCCGATGGCACGTCAAATTAAAATCATTCAAAATCCAGGTCAAATCCAGGGTATCCGGTTGGACAAACGGGAGCAATCTAAGGGGGATTTAAGCCAAGTCAAACAGGTATTTTTTAAGACTGGATCTGAAAGATGATAAAATGTTAGGTATACGAAGTGATATTGGTAATGATATTGGTAATACCTGTGGATTGTTTTCGTTTATTGCGAAAGCTGTTGACAATGTTCATTGGACTGAGAGGCAGCGGGGTACCAGCCTCCGTTGGAATGTACTGAGGCAGTTCATCAAATCTTCTATGGAAGTCGACTGCCTTTAGCACCCTAGCAACAATATCAATGAATACCATAATATTTATGAAAAGTTGAAAGGTGCTACTATAGAAACTAGAACTCAGTGATGAGTTCTTGTTCTTTGGTGAAATAAATTGAACAAATAAAGTTCAGACACTCGAAAACAACAAATGTGATTGCAATAAGCAGAAGTCGAAATAGAGGGTTGCATGAGTGACAAGAGATTTGAACACAGGCAAAATCTTACTAAACCACTTAACTCAGTTATTACTATTATAATATTATTAAATAAATTGCTTTTTTATAATGACAAGCCCAGTACCCAATTCCCCGTTATGCTTAGATGTGCTAAAGCACAGGGCCCTATTGGCCAGGGAGACCCAGCTCTCTGGCAAAAAAGAATTACACGGAATTTTTCAAGTAATGATTGGTCAGGTAACATGCAATATTCCAACTACTCCTAAATTTCCTGCGTATGAGTGATTAGCGGTCTGTGGAGGTCTTCTGGGCCCACCAGCCTCAGGACCCAAATATGGGGACTCATAACTTGGCTAGTACAGGGTGTCCTTTGTTCTAGATTTGGTGCTCATCAAGGCGCCAATCAGTATGCAATGCTTGTGCAAGCACATTATATACAGAAAAACACAATATGTACAATCATCATAAGCACAATGACATCATAAGCACAATGTCATCATAAGCACAATGACATCATAAGCACAATGACATCATAAGCACAATGACATCATAAGCACAATGACATCATAAGTACAATGACATCATAAGCACAATGACATCATAAGCACAATGACATCATAAGCACAATGACATCATAAGCACAATGACACCATAAGCACAATGACATCATAAGCAATTGTCTAACATTTCAGTGCTTTCACAGATGGCTCGCTTTTGCTGCAGTTTCCTGGGACTTTGGCAGTTGATTGGCATTGGCAAATCGACCGCAATGTGGCTTGGAATTGGCAGTGGAGGGGGCAGTGGCCGCGACTTCGACAAAAATGTTCCCTGAATGTAAATAGAGAAAAATATTTCTCAGAGTGGTTGATAGATGTAATGAACTGGATGAGAAGACAGCTACTGGTGACCCAGTCAATGCTTTTAAAATGAACCTAAGTACTATACTGTAGATAAAGTACTGTGGTAGTTATACAGTAACTGAATAAACTTAAACTCAGCATTATCTAAAGTGGTTTAGAAGGCATTACTGCCTGTGTGAATGCCACTAGGGGCACTAACGGGGCTTGAACCCACTCCGTCAGCCTGACGCTCCAGCACGTAACCCACTCTGCCATCTTCTGCCCCCTAATAGGGTAATTATGACATTGTACACTGCAAAGTTTTGTTATCTGTAGGCTGGCAGACAAGAAGACAAAGAAGTAAAATACAGGAACAAACCTACAAGAGGACAAGAGGGCAAAGAATGAGAATTCACAGCAAGACCATAATGTTAATGAATATCCTGGTGGAACATAGTGGTTCTCACACACAGGGCAGATCCTACTGAACCACTCTGCTGTTATCACTATTATTATCACTTACAGAAATAACTTTCTCGATCTGTCGATTTTCACTGCCAGGGTTCTTTGTCGATGTCCTGTCAACTTTTGTTTCAGCATTTGAATTCTGTTCTGAAAAATGTTCACTGGATGACTTCCTGTGGTTTTGATTCTCCACAGCAGCTGGAAGGTTGGACGACACCTGCAAAGACTCACCTACAATCAAACAGTAAACATGATTGCTACAGCAAACAGACATCCTAAAGTCCAAAGTCAAAAAACAATCATTTCAAACCAGAACACTGTGCTCTGTGCTCCAAATAGGCAAAATTAGACACACAGAGAGGCAAAAAGTAGCACAGAAGTCCAATCATGCAAGTAGGAATTCTAATATTCTGAATGAAAGAAACGGGTGCAACATAGTGATTCTCACACCGAGCAGATCCTACTGAACCACTTTTAAACCCTTTTATTGTATATTATTTGTCATCATCATCATCATCATCATCATCATCATCATCATCATCATCATCATCATCATTAGCAGCAGCAGCATCTCATCATCACCACCACCACCACCACCACCACCACCACCACCACCACCACCATCATCATCATCATCATCATCATCATCATCATCATTACTATAACAACTTCATAACACAACATCAATAGCTCATGTGTTATCTGGTGCATATACATGATTCTAGGTACTGGGGATCATTATTGTTATAATGTGACAATAGAGTGTGCCTAAAAGCAGTTTTGACTATACTGTAGTTTATAATTATAATTAAAACTCACTGTACACTGCAGATTTTGTCATCTGAGTGAAATCCAAAGCGTCTCCCATAAAAGAATTTGCATTTGGATGTGTTGAGCTATTTGAGCGAAGACTGGGTAATGCTGATGTCAACTGCAGACCTAAAAGGTTCAAGTGTATTTTAATCTATTTCAGTTCATTTGTATCAGCCTTAGGTTTCAGTTAGTAGATGAATTGACCAATCAATAAACTTCTATGGCGCCACTAGCATAATGCATAGGGCATCAGCCAATGGGGTCTCAGATCCAATCCGAATTAGTCAGGTCAAGCCGGAAAGGTCAGTCAAGATCAAGATCAGGGCACCACAAGCATTGGGGGGGCCAACATGGCCTGTTTGAAATTTCACAATGCAAGGACTAGTGGTTAGGCTATAGATATGCCAAACTGGTTAAAATGTCTTAAGAATAGAATAGCAATGCCAGAAAAAATTTACCATTAGTCAAATGTCTAAAAATCAACGAGAGATAAGATTAGAGCTGGTTTCTTCATTACAGGTTTTACAAAAATATTATAAAAGCAGTTTGAAATTTCAATGAATTAGTAGGCTTAGATATGCAAAAATTCAGAAATGAAAATGAAAATGAATAGAATGGCAATAGAAATACAATCATCAAAACATAGAATAGCAATAGAACACACAAAGTACCATTAGAACATTAACTTCATTGTACATAGCAGTCAGATTTCCATGAATTAAGTTAGACATGAAAATTAAAATGAGAATGAAGGGCAAATACAAATCGAGAAACCCTACAGTAGTCAGATTATTTCTTATTTCTCAAACTGACTCAGCATACAAAAGACTACATATACTGTATGGAAAGAGTGAACATGCACTGCAGTTTCATACCTGGAGAAGCTTTTGCAACCGTTTGAAGAGAATTAGTCTTTTCCAGAGTCATTGATGACGAATTTCTGGAGTAAAACAAAGATGACTAAATGATTTATCCATAAAGAGTATTGTGGTATTTGTGGGTGGGAGGAGGAATTCCAGGTCACCGCTTACTAACGTCCCTCTTCCACTCAAAAATAATTTTTCATGTGGATTGAGAGTTTAATGGCAAAAATATAATTTGTCACAAGTAAGACTATATGAAGCTGCATATCTGCGAAAAATTGCAAAAGGAATGACAAATTTACCAAAAATACCATTATTCAGGAATTGAAAATATGGTAGCTTATGGTAGCTTACAATATAAGACATGTATCAATAATTATTATCCACTTCAAAGATGACAAAGATGATCAAGTTATTTGCGAATAATATATTTGCAGCAGAAGACAAGATCAAAAGAAGAATCATTACAATTGCTTTAAGTTAATAATAATAATAATAATAATAATAATAATAATAATAATAATAATAATAATAATAATAATAATAATAATAATACGGTAATAATGACAGGGTTTTGAGTGGTTCAGTAGGATCTGCCCTGTGTGAGAACCACTATATGTTCCACCTGACCATTCATTCACATTATGGATGTGCAGTATAATCTCATTCTTTGTCCTCTTGTCCTCTGGCAGGTTTGTTCATGTATTCTTCTTCTTTGTCTTCCTGTCTTTGAGTCTACAAATAGCAACAGAATTTTTCAGAACACAATGGCATAAATGCCTCGTTCAATTCAAAGAAGAATTTCTACTCACCTCAATCCATTGAGCAACAGCGGTGACGACACAAGAAACGGAGAATGCAGGGACTCGAGTTGCTTACTCAGCAGAGGAGAGAGGCTAGGCTGAGCGGACAAAAGGAGGAATGAAGAAGAACTGGGAACAGGATCCACAGCATTGATTCCAGGCGCCAATCCAAGACAGCGACTGGTGTCTGAACGAACAAACTGAGGAGTGGCAGAGAGGGAAAGCAGCGGTGAAGGAGGAGGAGGAGCCGATGTCATCGGGGATGACGATGAAGACGAGGAATTTGGAAACGAGAAGAAAACTGAAGGAACAACGTAATGAACTGGATGCGGACTACGGATGTAGAATCCTGGAGAATCGGGCGGTAAGATCTGACAAGAGTTATTATTACAAGATGGCATCGTGGTTTCACTGTGATGCTCCTGCGGCTTCGACTCGCTCAGCGTCTGCACGGGTTGATTCGACAACCGCAACAACCCAACCGAGGTCTGTGCCAGCTGGAATGGCACCTGATGGAGTGCACCTGAGGAATTCTGAAGCCACTGGCGGAACGGTACCGATGATGATGCAAGACGAGGGCTTTCTGGGCCGTGCGCCGGTGTTGCCACATTCGACGCGACGGAAATTGCTCTCGACGCAACGTCTGAAGATGAAATACCGATGCTCGCCTGCAAGTCGCTGTTTGATTTGGGATCAGGACCCAACTTTCCCTCGGCATTTTGTTCTTTAGAGTTCATCCGATGGGCAAAGTCTTTTTCTCCGCTGTTCAGATCAAAGCTTTTTTCTCCGACTTGCTGTTGTCGTCGAGGTTGTTGTTGCTGTTCAGCATTTCGAAAAGAAATTTTTCCAGCCACAGACACATTCCACTCTGGACGAATTTTGAATCTGGTGCTGTTGACTTCGTTCTGCAACACGCTTCCCATACTCGACGCCAAGGCCGGACCATCGCCATTCCGTTTGTCGTAGTCCCTGGCCGCTGTAAAGACCTCTCGTCTCTCGGAAAAACCATGGTCTGATCGAGACGCCAAAGAATTCGCAGAAACTGTTCCAACTTCCTGAGTGTCACACACTAGTTTGCCGCTGCATCTAGACAGAACTTGACTCTGGTCATTCAGCCGATATATTTCTGAAGGATTTCTTTCAAGGTCCGTACAAAACTGCATCAAGCGGATTGAGGTAGGGATGGAAGTCACAATTGGATGATGAATGTCATTGCCTGTTGACGTCTCAACAGGACTATCACAGTTGGATTTAAGTTTACCGATGGCTGGATCATCTTCTGTTACTACAAATATGGCATTAATATACATATATCATATTTGATATATATTTATATATATTTATATATATATATATTATCAGAATGTATTCAGCATGATCAAATCAACCAAGATATAATCCAAAGAATATAAATATCTCAACCTTCTTGTCCGCTACCCTCAGCACAGTTAAAGCAGTTGAAAGGAAACCCATTAATACACAGACACATGCAAATAGTGGGGCGGGAAGTTAGCAGAGTGGTAACACAACGTTGGTCAATGGAGCAGGAGGTCGCGGGTTCGAGTCCCGTGGTCATGGGGGTCGAGTCCCGTAGGAGCCCAAAAGGTCCACTCAGCCTTTTTCGTGGTGATCAAATGAGGAGCAGTGGTAAAAATCCCTGCGATAAGTCAAACAAGCAAGCTACGAGATACATTAGCCTCGTATTTGTGGTATAGCATGCCTGGCTGAGGGCTACAGAAACGAAGATCAGTGCCGCCCTATGAGCCCGTGAGGCTCGGGAAGGACTTTGACTTTTTTTGACATGCAAATGGTGAGATAACTGACTAAAATGATATGCTGTGCAACCTATTAACTATTTATATTTATTTATTTAAAGACAACTTCTATAGCACTAGGCTAAGGCCTACGATAAGAGCGCTGCGGAGTTGAATTTTTCTATTTAGACTTAAAGTATTTCTTTTCAAAAACTCACTTCCTCCATAGCTGTAACGCCCCAACCATCATGACCATTCAGATAAAATGACCCTACCTGACCAACCAACCCCCCATTTTGGCATGGCCATTTCAAATTTACGTCAAACACCTGAAAATACGCAGCAACTGTGATACTACTTAGAAAGCACTACAGTCTACTGGGTATATAAATCCACGAGATTTTACTTACTTACTTACTTACTTACTTACTTACTTACTTACTTAGGTACTTAAGATGACCTACAATAGATCAGCTGGCATTTTCACCACCGATTCCTTGGAAGTCATTCATCCAAATATCACAAGCATACAACGACATGACCATAAGATATATACAATTATACAATATACAATTATACATGCATCATTATCGGAGAGTGATTGAAACGGAGTCAGGTCAGAATGCATCAGAATGAAACACATTTCCTCGACAAGCAGGTAAAGTTCATCGAACGAACATGAAACAAAGAAAATACCGGGTATACCTTTTATATTCACAGTTCCCGTAGCTTTCGATTTTTCTGCGCAACCTGAGGACGGTGTCTTCTTTTCGGACTTTGAGATTCTGTTATTCATTTTTCGCTTTTCCTTCGAACACCATTTCCACTCCGGATGACGTCTGAAGTGCGCCTCTTTGACCTTGAACAACAAACAACACGACGACGACCTTGACATTGTACACTGGCTTTAAAATGCAAAGGATATTCGGCAGGATGACAAAAATTTGTGATTAAAAATTCTGCATTTGCTTTTCCATGCAACGTCTATCCAGAAAATTGACTCAAAACGAAGGAACTTAAGTACTGCCGGTATACTGGCCTTATGTAGCTATTAGACTGTACAACAAAGTAGTGTACTAGTAGTGGGTATCGTAACTGAATCAGGCATTTATACTATTGTAGCCTACTTTATACTACAAAGGCTTGTTGTTATTTTGTAGACTCAAAGACAAGAAGACAAAAAGAGAATATAAGAGTAGAATATAAGTAGTAGTAGTAGTAGTAGTAGTAGTAGTAGTAGTAGTAGTAGTAGTAGTATCAGCAGCAGCAGTAGTAGCATCAGCAGCAGCAGTAGTAGTAGCAGTAGTAGTAATATCTCTTGAGTACTGAGAACATGGATTCTGAAGGTTGTTTTCTTAAGGGGGTGTGCCATTCTTATTACTATTACAATAGGACAAGAGGGCAAAGAATGAGATTACACAGCAAGAACATAATTTGGAAAACCTATTGAATTTGACCCTAAATTGGAGCAATCAAGTGCACGAACCTGATTCGCCAAGTCATGGTATAGCTTCTTGTCTTCGACTGGCAGCGCATACCACCATTCGCCGAGAATCTTGCTCACCGAGCGATTGTCCTGGTTCGGGTTGGAGGAGTGAACAGCGGCACGATGTCGTCTGCTGAAGATCATGAACGCGTTCATTGGACGACGAATGCCCGTCTTCTTTTTTCCCTATCAAGACAACAAAAAATCAAACGGCAACATCGAAATCGTCACAGTAGCTTCAAACTCCATTCACAATATTTAAATATTCTCTTCTAAGCGATGAAGCAACGTTCATCATTGATTCATCAACGAAGTAATACGCTTGGAAACGTTATTTGTACAGGCGCGATATAAATATTCATTTGGATTGGACTGGATTGGATATATTTATAGTACAATATAAATATTCATTTGGATTGGACTGGATTGGACATATTGATAGTACAATACAAATAATCAGTTGGATTGGATTGAATATATTTATAGTACAACCCCAAAGGTTGTGGTGCCCAAAAAGCAGCACAGATGACTAGAGTTTTAGAAGATTCTCTAATCAAGCAGAATGCTACCAGTTTGGGGGGGAAGCACGTCATTGTTAAACAGAGAGTGAATCAAGAAAGGCCATAGATGGTGGCAAGCTCATTTGAGAAAGGAGCAAGACACCCATCGTCTTTGACGGACGCTACTTACCGCTATACAGTAGAACTTTTGTGCTTAGCAGGTCTGGAAAATTTAGTACACTATATTCGAGGTATGTAGGCTGTTCCAGAATTTGGCAAGTGGGGGGGAGGGTCGTTGGGGTGGCAACTTCAAAGCATAGGATCAACCATTTGGTAATATGTACGTATTAGTAAGTATAGGGTCCCAACAGGGGAGCCACTGTGGGCAGGTATTCAACAGGGGGCATGGGACCCCCCGAGTCCCCATGTGGAGCCGCCACTGACCGCACATTGCGGCACACTGTAACCGAGGATTCATTATAACCGAGTCCGTTATAATGAAGTTCTACTGTACACACACACACACACACACACACACCAAAGTCACATTCTGCGTGTTAACAACAGTTTTTGACATTACTAAAGTGAAACTGACTGTTTCTGTTGGCTGAATGTCTGTGGCATCATCTGTGGGATGTACAGCTTCTCTCTGACCATTGGAACTCTCCGTAGCAGAATGACTCGGTAAAAGATCCGTACAACTGTCCGCATCACCACCGTCAAATGCATCGTCGCCATTTTGTTCCTGTCTTTCTCGGCATTCGGCAGATTTAGCGGCAAGATCTGATGAGAATAAAAACAACAAAGAACCACTTTCGGTTTCATTTTGGCGTTTTTCTTACAGTCACCCTTATCCAGTATTTGATTTTTCAGTGAAGTGATCAACAGTGGGCCAGTGGCATAGCCAGGGTTCCAGAATACGGTGGGGGCATATCGACATTTTTGGGTTAAGCCCTAAACAATGCGTCTTCCACAGAATCAGAGATGTTAGTCCTTGGCCTTGGTCCTGGCCTTAAGGACTCCTTAAGGACAAGTTTCAAGTCCATGGTCCTGGTCCTGGCCTTGAGGGTTGAGTCCTTGGTCCTGGTCCTGGTCTTGAGGGTTGAGTCTTGTTAACATCCCTGCAGGGAATGCAACTGCCACACCAGTCTCTTGTGTCAGCGCTAACAGAATGGATTATTTGAATTTGTTTATTTCTGCAGTTGACTTCATCACTGGTGTTGACAACAACCTCAGGACCTACCACTTTCAACTGTAATCTCTAGTTTGCAATCACTTGTAGGCACCATTTGAATCCATATTTGCATCAGAAAAGAAAACAAACCAATGAAGAGATCTTGGATGAAATTGGGATAGAAAGAAGTCTGGTTGCAACCATAATAAAGCAGCTTTTCTTCTCCCGACACATAATGAGGAAGGAAGGCCTGGAGCATTTGACAATAACCGGAGAAGTGGAAGGGAAAAGAGCCAGAGGAAGGCAGCGAAACACCTATGTAGACTGCCTACGAGAAGGAATTGAGGAGTAAAGAACAACATCAAATTAATAAGAGGATGTCAAGATCGAACAAAGTGGGAATCCATGGTCACTAACGTAGAAATACACAGCACCTAAAGAAGAAGAAGCAGCTAGTCACATACTCTGCACCATAGGCCTAACAAAACAATCTTTTTCTTCCTCAAACATGTGGTGCCCCTTTGCCCAGGTGAGCTAAGCAAGTGTTTAGTCTGCCTCAATATTTGATACTAAGACTCCAATACAAATATCATCACCATTCTTAATCTCACTTGGCCAAAAACGTCTCCTCTAACCTGTCTTAGCATTAGTACAATGAAACGCATCAGAAAAGCAAACAGATCGGGTTACAACAGGTACGACAGACATTCACAAGAGCCAAAAAGACCTCTCTGTCTTTTGCATCTCGCATTCCTGAAGTGCCTTTGATGCAAAGGTCTATTTCACATTCCTTCCACATGCCTAACTTTCCCTTCTATTAACAGCCATGTGGAGTAACAGTTGTATTCTAGGCACACAACCGGAAGGTATCGGGTTCGAATCTGACCATAGCCACTGCATAGCAACCTTGGGCAACTTGTTCATCCCCTTAATGGCTTTGCGCTTATGATTCTTCACTTTATGGATGACTTAATGAGCCTTAACAACCATCCAGTAATAGTAGTTTCAGTAATGGTAATAATGGTGTATATTATATCAGTGATGGGTAATTGCCTTTTTTAATCTAATTAATTAGAATTAGAATTAGTTAAAATTTTACAATTAGAATTATAATTAGAATTAGCAAAATTACACAACTAATTAATTAGAATTAGAATTAGATACCATCTAATTTAATTAGAATTAGCAATTAGAAGTGCAGTGATAAAAATTGCGATGCATTTTAATGTAACGACAAAATTTATTTCATCCTCCGTAATCTAGAGTATATCAGAATTGCATTTTGCAAGTAAAAGTGACTCAAACAAAGTATCATCTAATCAAAAAACATGGATCCAGCTGAAAATCTTTTAATAGCAAGAGTATAATATGATGCTGCAAATGTAGCTGGTATAAACAGGAAAGTTCAATTTGTGGTCCTCCCAAAAAGAAATACAATTAGTGTTCATATTGGTTGTATCAGTAACTTTGAGTTTCTGTTGATTTCAGTAGTTTCTTCCATATATATTTGTCATTGCAGTGTAAAAGGTGACTTATCTGCTTTGAGACTGAATTTAGTGAAGTTTAATTTGTCCTTGAACAAAACATCCTTACTCAGATCCACTTGAGTTTGGATCGTGGTTCCAAAGCCCAAACAGGGAAAGACAATTAGCAAGCTATTCATTAGAATTAGAATTAGAATTAGCAAAAGAAGTAATTGATTAGAATTAGAATTAGACAGATAGCTAATTCATTAGCTAATTAATTAGAATTAGAAATTCAATTACCCATCACTGTATTATATACAATGTAATATTATATTGTTACATTTAGTAATGCATTTTGTTCAATGAATGAAATACAATAGTAATTGGTAGTTGTAGTAGTAGTAGTACAGTAGTAGCAGTAGTAGTAGTAGTAGTAGTAGTAGTAAGTAGTAGCAGTAGTAGTAGTAGTAGTAGCAGCAGCAGTAGTAGCAGTAGTAGTAGTAGTAGTAGTAGTAGTAGCAGTAGTAGTAGTAGTAGCAGCAGCAGCAGTAGGGGTAGCAGCAGTAGTAATACCTCTGACCTCTGTTTCATAAAGTCTGAGTAATGTGTATATGGATTCTGAAGGTTGTTGTCTTAAGGGTGTATGGCTGTATGCCATTCTGTCTTATTCCATTCTGTCTTATTATTCTGTCTTATTATTTTGAATATTTTAATCACAACGTATTGCGAGTTCACACAGCTATTTCGATGCCATTATTATGTAGGCTAACAGTTTCTATCAGCATAGCGTTCACACACACAAGGCTACTCTAAAATCATTGTGTTTTACAAATGGATTATTATATTTAACAGTGGTAACATTATAATTAATTATAATAATAACATGGTTTAGAGTGGTTCAGCAGGATCTGTCCTTTGTGTTACATTAGGACTCAGAGTGTGACTAATATTGCATCGGATCGTCTGTTGACAGAGATCTTTTCAGCTCGAGGAGAATGAGTTAATATTCTGATTTCTTTCACTAAATGGGTGATGTACAGGCACATACATGCAGTCACATGATTGGTTCAAACAAAAATAAATGAATGGTCAGTCACAATACAGATATTCTTGTCTTTGCCTAAAATGACTACATTGTATATATATTATAATTATATACACTATATATATCACTACGGACTTTGTATGACTCTCTTGGAATACAATCTTAAGACATATTAATATGTATTGCTCTTGTCTTACTTTTTGCTTATTGCGCTATAGAAATCGTCTAGCTAATAATAATAATAATATAAATATATTGTTATTGAATAGTAGATTAGCAATATTGAATTGCTTCCGAATAATACATGAGACGTTTTGTCAGAGACAAAATCTTTCTCTATTGAGTATATAAAAGGAGACTAATACGGTAAGTCAAAAGGTTTCAAAGGATCGTTACATTTTTTTCTACAATGTCCCAAATTTTTAAACGGTCTAAATGGCGTGATACACATGTTTTCTTTCGATGTCACGAACCAGCAAAAAGACCGGATGTGCTGTGACTGTCAGATAAAAGACTACCCTCGCTGCTCGTCTCAATGACTTCGACACGAGAGACGAGGCCGGCGACATGCCTGGGCCTCACAGCGTCTGTAATCAACACGGTCTCGCATATAACGCCCACGCACTCAACATTTTTGTCGTGTGTTGAGAACGCATTCGCATATATCAACAGCAAGCATTTAGACTGTACTGTGGAGATGACACTTAAGGGGCGTAATCCTGCCATCACCATTGGGTGGTGGGGGGAGGGAGAACAATTTTTTTAAGTATGTCCATCAATTAAAACTAGTGATGAACTTCTTTGCTTGTCAGACCTTTTAGGACGTTAAAGAGGCAAAGAAACACAAAATACTAGTGATAATCTTTTTAGCTTTTTTATTAGTGTTTGAAATTTAGTCAAAAAAAACATTGGGGGTGAGAGAAGTTAAACTATACTATATACAGTACCCCTTCACTAATTATTGGGGGGAACCATCCTCCACAGTCCCCTCCCCCGTGATCTACACCCCTGCCAACAGTAACCATGCGCATAAGCAGAAATAATAATGACAGTATTTCTCTGATTTCTGATTTACGTCTTTTGCATTTAAGAACGAAATACAGTAGAATTTAGTTATGACGTACTCAGCGGGTCTGGTAGTACGTTATATGCAGGTACGTTGTTAGATCCAATACCATCCGTTATGGTAGCGCATCACACGGGACCGTACATATCAGTACGTTACAACCGAGGATACTTTATAACAAAGTTATACTGTAGTAAATAAGATTTAAATAAACATTAATATTCAACTGTTTTCCCAAGTGCCCGAGTTGAGACACAGGGCACACAGGCACACACCCACACACACACACAAACAAGCACATACTTATAAGTTCTTCAGAAAGAATGGGGCTTCTGAATTCTGAATTTTTTTGGTAGTACATTATAGACTAATACCCTATACTGTCCAATTCGAAAATGGAAGTTTTTTGTCAGTCTACTTCCTAGTGGTAACACTTCAACGCATACATTGGCAGTGATCGTTATCCGTTGGTAATAATTACCATGACTCAGTTGTCATAACCTCGTACATTTTAACACTCATCAGAACACTTGAATCCACTTATGACACTTCATACTGTGTTGGAATTGTCAAAAATTCAGTGGGGATCAGATTAATACCCACTGGCGTAAACTTGGATGCAAAAGTTGAGGGCCCAACCCCTACACCTTCCCCTTGTAGCCTCTCAAAAAGTTGGAGCCTCGAGCCCAGAGGCCTAAAGAATTTTATGTCTACGACTGACCCCAACCCAAAGCATTTTTTTAACCTCAATCCAGTGTGGAGGGGGCTGGACACCTAACATCAAAATGCTCAACCTCCCTATACCAAAGGGTCAAAGTCAAACCGTTCTCAATATCGAGCAGACGCCAACAGGAAAAAACAAATAAGATATAGACATTACACCCAAAATAAATAAGGCACTTTACCTGAAGCAGAATTGTCAAGTGAATTCCTCGTAGTGTTTGCCAATGTCTGCTGATACAATGTCTTGACTGGTGGAACGGCGTCTGTGTCTGGACTTCGCTTGATAACTGGACCTCTTTCACTGCCATCCGCCGAGTCCGAATTTCCTGTCCTGTCCGCGGCAAAGCTGTCCGAAGTAGTATTTGCATAGCGCGTCGTGTTAGACAAAATGGCGTCGTTGCAGTTGTTGTCGTCCGCCATTTTGCCGATTGTTTTGTCCAGTGTTTCGGAATATTTCACCGTACCGGGATCGGGAAGATGCTGAAAGAGGACGCTGGAAGGCGGCGGAAAGAGGAACTGCTGCTGGGCGCCGATGGGCGCGAACGGCGAGAGGCCCTGCATGGCAACGGCCTGGTTCTCCCCGTGCATCAAAGCAGCGCCGTTCGGGACGCTGTCGTTGGAATTTGCCGGGAGCAGCGACACCGCCAAGAATGGCGACGAATTCCACCGGTGCCTGAAATGGGTCGAAGACACAGGAGGTGATGACGACTGTTGCTCCCTGCTGAGCGGCGGCTGTGAGACAGGCGAATGCCTTTTTTCGCTGCAGGAAGTTAACGACAGAGAGGCAAGGATGTTGGCAACTTCCCGCTGGTCGAACTTCGTGTTCCTCTCCTCAGCAGCAACGAAGGGTCGACCGGCGCTCATAAAGCTTGCCGCCTTCGCGTCGAAAGACGGTTCCTGACCATACTGGGACAGGTGCCGGGAACAGAGGCCTCTCCGCTGCGACTCCTTGGCGCAGTTCTGTCGCGAGCAGAGCCGCCGCCACTGCTTCCCGTTGAACTTCTTCCGGATCCCGTTGGCGGTGGTCAGGACCTGGCCCTTGTAGAACTGCAACAGCGGCGGAGAGCAACAACTCGGACCGTCGTCGGAACTTGCCAGGGACGATGGACTAATGCTGTATCCGTTCTGATGACCGGACAGCAGAGACGGACTAGGCCTACTTTCCTTCGAGTCAGAAGTAGTTCCCGTCTGGCTGCTGCCACACTCGACCGACGACGCTCGCGTGGTCTTCTGGTCTTCTCTTTCAGGAATGTCGCCGTCTTTGACATCATCACTGGAATCATTTGAGGTAAGCTTTGCGATCTCTGCTTCTTCGATATCTTCGAACCACGGCGCCTGCAGCAGGCGAACGTTGGCACGTGATACCCACATGTCCACGTGACTTTCGGCCACCCGAACCAGGTAAGTCCACGCCGAACTCGGCGTCTGACGTCGCTCGAGGACTTCCGCCACGAGGAACTCCCTCGCCTCCGAGCTCGTTCTCGCACACACCTGTCTGCCGACGACGACGACACCTGCCGCAGGTGAGTGGTCGCTGATGACGTCAGTGGAATTACGGGTTCCGCGGATACTTTGCGTCCGACCGTCGAGACCATCGACGCACACTTCGACCACGTCTCCGCTTCTCACCGTCTTTATGAACCCCGGATAGTAGACCCCGTCGATCTTTGCTAAGACTCTGTGGTTCTTCCATTCGTGCAGGTCCAACGAATCCCCGTTACGAGCGCAAGAATCGGGGGCTGTCGATTTCTCCTCGGAATGATTCGTTTTAGTTTCCGAGTCGACCTCGAGGCGTCGCTTCTTCGGAGGCTTCATGATGGGCCGACCGTCCGAATGGCACGTCACCGCATGACAACCGGTGATACCTGGTGGAGTGTCGGCTGGAGTGACCTTAATCCCATTTGTCACAGGACTACTGTCGTTGCGAACGTCGGCGGCACGATTTTCCAACTCCGCAGCAACTTGGCTCACGTAAATATGCGTCTTCATATCGGAGTTGGACGAGTTCTTTGTCTGAATAACATCACTTGCGTCGTTTCTGGTTCTCTTCCTCGCTTCGTGCAGCGGTTGTGATGCTTCCAAATGCGACGACTCTTTTCTGTTCCAAAGGCCTTTATCCGCAGAAGAGGAAGAAGGAGGAGAAGAAGAAGAAGAAGAGGCAGCATTCTTACTGTTTTCGCCCATGGCCATTGCGCCGACTTTAGAAGAAGAGACAGAAGGAGCTAGCAGATTTCTTGTTCCTTTGCTTATTCGTCTTACCATAATGCATCTATATATGAACGAAAGATAAGCAAGACAAGACACGTGCGTTTAGCATCCTGACCACAAGAAAGACGACGCTATGCTATTAAAGGCATGACAGTTAAATGAACTGGGCGTATTTTAAAAATATGATTCCTCTAAATTTCTAAGACTTTTTTAATGGTCACCCGTTCAATCAAGAATCAACTTAGGGGCTGTCCATTAATTACGTCAACAATTTAGGGGGAGGGGTTTGAAAAAGTTTGACAGTTGTTGACATGGGGAGGGGGGATCAAGAGAAGTTGACGTCAACAATTTCACTTTTTACAAATAATCAAAAAATAGGAAATTTCATGGAATACTACTTATTACAATGGAAAAAGCATGGCAAAAAAGTCATCACCACCACATTATGACACCTGGTGAACAAAACAGGGGAAATGGTCATCACCACAAAAATAATAACCTTGTTATTGGGACCTGTCATTGATCTTGGGGTGAAAAGTTTTTGACGTAATTATAGGGGGTAACTGAAAGTTGACAGTTGTTGACAAGGGGGAAGGGGTCAAAAATTGCCCAAAAACTGTTGACTTAATTAATGGACAGCCCCTTAGAACACTTTCAACATTGTGTTACAAATAATTAACTTCTCAAAAACGAATAGTAGGGCAGTAGGCCTATATAGCCGCGCTTGAAGCTATATTTAATGTCCAAGCATCACATCTCGCCAGCATAGATCCGGCTATGGTGGTCATAATAGTTACTGCACTTTAAATAAACAAATTGGCTAAATTTTGAATCAAGCATTAAAGCAAAAGCAACAAAACTGCCAGCAAAACCTTTGCAGTAGGCCTAATGTTTATAGCTCAGGAAAAGGGAGTGAAACAGGGGCGTAGCGACGGGGGTATATCGGTATATATACCCCCAAAATAAGACTACCTTAAAATTTTTAATGCGTTTTTATGATTTTCAAAGTTTCTAAAGATTCATACCCCCAATCACATTATACCCACCAAATCAAATTTCTGGCTACGCCCCTGGAGTGAAAAAAGGGGAGGAAGAGAAGGGGTAGAACTGATGAATAAATTCAACTCAATACAACCGTGCCGCAATTCTCGAGATTCCACGGCATTTTGTCGTGGTCAGAACCCTCCAACCCAAGTCTCCGAGTCTGCCAAATGGGGAGTTACCATTGGCTATCTTGCAATGGTGGTGATGAACTTTGGTGGTCAAACTCAAAGCTGATTGACCAAACCACCCAGCGGCTGACAGAGAATTTTCTCTGGGCGAATCACCGATAGGACGTGGGCGTCGCTAACGCACCAAGCGGTCGGCACAATCCCAGGCCAGGGCGACGATTGCAAGTTTCAGTTAGATTGCTGTCTTACATACTACTGTATCATCTGCCATTGAATTTATACATCGGTTCTTCCTCTTCTTCCTCTATCTCCTCTCAGTTTAAATCCATCCTCCTCTTCCTCCTCCTCTTCTTCCTCCTCCTCTTCCTCCTCCTCTTCCCCTCGTCCGAGGGGCGGCGCTGGTTCTTTTTGGCTGGGTGGGTCTAATGATTTAATCAGGGGCCTCCATGACCCAGCCCAGACTACTCCTCCCCCAAACAAAATTTCTCTACGGATTTCCGCGATTTGCTCGGATGCCCTTGCCCGAGGCGGGTGGGTACGGACCCGCGGACCCACCCTCCCAGCGCCGCCTCTGCCTCCTCCGTCTCATATTCCTCCTTCGCACCCTTTATTTCCAGCGGTCTTAGTAGGCCTACTCCAGTCCCCTGGACGTCTCCCCCGGGCATCGATCGGCCCTGGGCGCAGCCTCCGCCGGCCGGTCGGATGCCTTGAGGCCCGCCCGCCCGCGGCTATCGACGCCTCCTTCCTTCGGCGATCTGCTTGAGGATGTTTAATTGCCGTCGTGCAGGCATCGAGGGACCAGACCGATATCAACCGAACAGCAGTCCTCCATTCGCCGCCGCCGTCTATCAGGCTTAGGCCTACATCCATCACTTCATCCAGGGCAGTCGCTCCAGGTTGGTCGGTCGGTCGGTCGGTCGGACGAGTAAATGACTTAGCGTGAATCCTCTGAAAGATAATCGAGGAGATCCAGTGGACACACACACACACACACACAGACACTGCTCATTCAGTCGTTATCATTGGTTTTAACGATACCACAAATCATCATCACCACCACCACCACCATCATCATCATTCATCATCGGTTCCATGCTCTCATCAGACATCATCATTCATCAGGTCTCTCGGTTCCATGCTCTCTCGTACATATAGTATATATATATATATATATATATATATATATATATATATATATATATATATATATATATATACCTATATATTATTCATGTATATAATATATAGTCCTTCTAGGTCGATTCACCACAAAAATCTTAACTTTCAATAAATAAATAAATATATATATATATATATATACAGTATCTTTAGTTCTTCATTTCTAAGGTTTCATACTTTGTTATCTGACGTGTGGAGTCAAACGTCCAGTTTAGCATCATTACCACTCTATTAATCACGAGGAAAACGATGGCGGGGGTGGAGGGGTGGGGTGGTGATGGTGATAACAACGATAAAAAGCAAATAGCTACATGCATGCACTATGAATCCATTCACCTTGAGATGATCCTAACCAGGGCGCGATTTGTAGGGGGAAGGGGGATTTCCCCCCACTGCCCAACTGCATCCCCCTATACTGCTACATCCCCACCACTACATCCCCACTGCTGCACTTCCCCAACAACTACATCCCCCAAGCTCGACATATCCCCCCCACTGCTCCAGGTCACAAATCGCACCCTGATCCTAACACGGAAACATATCTACAAGCATGCAGATATTAAATGTTTTCATCTGAGTGCCTCGATTTTCTTGTGAATTTCTTCAGATGTTAAAATCTACCGTCAATCATTATTTAAATCTGCACTGTTCCTAACTAACAGCCCCTATAGGCTGCCTCGATTTCAATTCATCTCTCAAACAATTAATAGTTCAGTCTCAACAAGAGAAGGCAAACAATTCGACGAACAGTATGTCAACGGCAAAAAGGTCGTTCTGTAGCAAAACACCCACGAACGGGTGCATGTCCGAGACATAGCCAGGCCCTCCGAGAGAAATTCCGGGGCCCTTTTTTTACTTGGCAGCCGTTTATAAAGTGTTGACGACCTTTTTTGCTCGTCAGCCATTTAGCACTGTGTCCCAGGCCCCTTGTGCTCGCCGGGCCCCTCTGCTGAACTAACATCTTAACCATTCTTTAGTTTTATTACTCATTTTATTGTTAATTATACATATTCATCATCGGCCCGGGCCCCCTCCAGACCGCCGGGCCCCTCTGCAGTTGCCCCCCTGCCCCCCCTCTCGGAGGCCCTGGACATAGTCTATATACGACCTACCTGTTATCAGATGAAACAGGTTCACACCGAATACAAGGTGACAGGTAGACGAAACACCAAGTAATTAATTAAAACATTGCAACATTACGACATGCCCATTCGAAAGGTCTACAAAGCCTTCGATTAGTTAACGTCGTTCGCCCTATATACGTTGTACATACTCGAAAAATTGGGCGACATGCACGCTGTCAAAGTCTTGGACGGAATCGCCGTTACGCACGAGCGCCGCAGGTTTCAACGCAGCGAGAAGGGAGATACTGGATCGCGAGGGGGAGGGTGGGTGGGTGGATGGGGGGAGGGCTTAATTCGAACTGTTTCTGCCATTTTTTCTCACGCAGAATTTTGGCGACGAAGAGCGAAAAATGGGTACAATATGCGTGCGGCCGTCGGCTTAAAGTCGATTAAGCCTGTTTGATATATAGCGCAAATTATTGATTTCTTTAACGATTAACATTAGGTTTCTGAAAGTTAAGAATGATATTTGCACAACTTCTATAATTTTATAAACATTTAGAATTTCTATGTATCGGATCGATTTTTCATCACGAGAACTCCGATCAGAATCATCTATGCCTCTTAGTATAGTCTATATATATATATATATATATATATATATATATATATATATATACATATATATATATATATCGTTGTGGCCCGATTAAGGGTCGAAAATGACAGATGCGGCTCTCTACTTCGAAAAGTATGGGAACCACTGCTCTAATCCACATCTGATTTTGTTTACCTGGATACCTGTTAAACTACAGGATAATAATAATAATAATAATAATAATAATAATAATAATAATAATAATAATAATAACAAGGCAAGTGGTTCAGTAGGTGGTTGCCCAGTGGGGAACCACTGTTGTACCCATCCAAATCTAGTAGGCCTACAGGATAGCTTCATATTAAGAGTTAGGGGCTAACTGAAGGACTTGAAATGTGTAGAATGTCCACTGGGATTCCTCTGGCCTCTGAAAGGCCATGATCGCCTCCGCTCCTGGTGCCATTGATGCGGAGTTCACGATAGACGAAGTCCACAGTGCATGGACCTCAACTCACTGGCATATAAGCCCTGGCGACAACAGACAGCGTCGTCTTGTTTGCGAGGCTAGACTCCTATACTGCTGTATAATTTGTTAGTCTGTCTGTCTGTCTATCTCTGTCTGTATGTCTGTTTGTTTGTCTGTTTGTCTGTCTGTCTGTCTGTTTGTCTGTCTGTCTATCTCTGTCTGTCTGTCTATCTCTGCCTGTTTGTCTGTCTGTCTGTCTATCTCTGCCTGTTTGTCTGTCTGTCTGACTGACTGTCTTTCTCCCGCGTTCGTCCCTGAAGTTTGGTGCTCTGAAAATTAGACTGTCTGGTTTGGAAGCAAAAATATTGACAGCATTTTGACACGCGTGCGTGTCGTTAAAAAAATGAAAACAGCCAACAAACGGCGAACTATGTGCAGAGACGAGGTTCAGATTCTCGTCTCGTTGGCTGGCGATGCATCCAATGGAAAAACGGAACACTTTGCAAATGACAGAGGACGTTTAGGTCTACTTAGAAATTTAAAAGCAGTTACAAGAGGAACTTAATAGACGATATAATTAATTATTATCGCTACCAATCATCTCTCTCTCTCTCTCTCATATATATATATATATATATATGTGTGTGTGTGTGTGTGTGTGTGTGTGTGCGTGTGCGTGTGTGTGTCTATATAAAAGCGCAATGTTCTAGAACAGGCGCACACTAACGTAATATGTTCAGCAATATTGTCAGCATTAAATAAATAATAATCATTACGCCTAATTGATGATGTGCACAGTGCACAGTATAGAAATATGCGTAGATAATTTTGATATCTATCCTTCGTCTTAACGTCGTCTGTTCTTGATTTTTTTATAGGATACTAATAATATTTATATTCTCGAATATCTTTTGGGTAAACATAATAGGTCTATATGAATGAATTAATAGGCCTTAGCACAGCTGCAATATTAATCAAATCTCTATGTAGTTGAGTGTCGCGTAGGATTAGCGCGCTCAACACGAGTGGGGGGGGGGACTCGCTGTCTATCCACATCCCCTCCCGCTCCCCCCATCCCGGCTCCCTCCCCAGTTACGTCCGCTAAAAAGCCGTTCCCGTTTCTCCGAAAAAGTTCTCTCGGCCATCGATTGGGCATCGCTCGACGAAATACCTGAAATACTTCGACCGCCAGGTACGCCGCCGCCCGGCCACCTGCCAGGTACGCCGCCCGGCAATACGGGTCCAAAGGAGACCGCTTCTGTTTGACGAAGAGGGCGTATCCAGATTGAATGCGGGAATTAGGCGCCAAAGTACTCGACGACAGCAAAGCGCTACGATAAAGCAACGCCACTTAGCTATGAAGACAAAGACAGGCAGACAGACAGACAGACAGACAGACAGACAGACAGACAAAGACACACAGACAGACAAAGACACACACTGAAAAATTGAAAAAATGCCCGATCCTACACCAAATTTTGCGAAATGGTTGGCCCCCATGCTTAGAACTTGCCACCCAACGCCACCCAATGTTCCCTCTAAATTTTTTGAGCGTGCGCGGAAAAGTATAGTGCCTGAGCGGCACACTTTCATGTCTGAGCACCTGAATTGTTTCACAGATGTCACCCATGGCAACAACGAAACCAGTGTTGTTTGAAACTCAAAATCACTGCGCGGCGGCTGGAAATTGCTGCGCGGCGTTTTCTTGTCATGTGCGCGGCCGCGCAGGCGTGCAGCTGAGAGGGAACATTGACGCCACTCCACACACCCCCACACACACACTTGCCAAATCCTGGACCCACCATTGATTAATAATAGCAGAGGCATTTCGAAATCAAAGCTCTAATAATAAGCAAACTCAACGCTGACAGAAGTTTCAGTATTTTAAAGCAGAGAATTACAATCATTGCCATTATTAACATCATCTACTACTACTAATATTACGCCAGCAACTGCTACTTTTAGTACAGCAACTGCTACAGCTACTATTACTACAGCTACTGTTACTACGGCTACTACTACTACTACTACTACTACTACTACTACTACTACTACTACTACTACTACTACTACTACTACTACTACTACTACTACTACTACTACTACTACCACTAACAACAACTACTAGGCCTACTATTTACTACTACTACTGCTGCTACTACTACTACTACTACTACTACTACTACTACTACTACTACTACTACTACTACTACTACTACTACTACTACTACTACATTCCGTGGCAGCCTGGCAGGGTGCCATTTTTCGATTCGGTTTATGCAGTACACTGATCGGTTATAGGCCTAATTGTACAAACAGATAATAAAATTCTCGAAAGAGGCGTTTTTTTAAAAGGTAGAAATTAATTTGTATTTTTGACTGATCGCTAGAAAAACGTTGATCGTCAAATAAATTCTAATATTTTTCACGTAGAAAACTTCTACACTGTGTCTCCATGACTAGTAGACGTAATTATCATTCAACTGGATTCTGATTGCTTAGTAATATCTGCCTTTCTGTTTGTCTGTCTGTCTGTCTCGTATCTGGTAATTCTGATTATTCGATCCAGAGTTGGAGGAGGGACAGTATAACCAGGGCGCGATTTGCGGGGGGGAAGGAGGGAATCTCCTCCCCCCACTGCCAAACTGCATCCCCCCTACTGCTACATCCCCCACCACTACATCCCCTCCACTGCTACATTTTCCAACAACTACATCCCCCCAAGCTCGACATATCCCCCCACTGCTCCAGGTCGCAAATCGCACCCTGAGTATAACCAGACTGAACGTAGAATATTGGCACGTATACAGGGCCTACAAACATGACTGCAGCGCACGAAAGTGCAATAACTGACACGCGAAAATAGGCGAGAGATTCCCCACAGACAAATGCGCAACACAGTATGCCCCCCTATGCGGCATTTGCCTGTCAAAACTACGAACGCTAACGATTACATATCGCTCTTATCTAATACGCCGTATACAACTTGCCTCGAATGGCTGTGCTGTGACGCTATACGCAAAACGTAGGCTACGCTATATAACCAGCCAGTTAAAAGCCAATAATATATTAATAGCAGCCAAGTGCAAGAAGCATAACCATCATTGACATCAGCAACAACAACGAAGTCCGATTGGAATTTCTATTGGCACGTAAAAACCCAGGCGTTGCTACGGATGCGATGTTCACTATATAGGCATATACAATTATACATGGGCGCAGCGACTGCATGGGGGTATATCGACATATATACCTCCTAAAATCAGTATATATAATACAGTATACATAACATATATGTATACATATTATACACATATAACAATATATTTTTTAGTGCAAGAGTGGTGGACAGATGGAATGAACTGGATGAGGGGATAGTAACGGCTACAACTGTAAACGAGTTCAAAATGAACCTCGGTAGTTTAGGATATTAGATTGGACGGGAACAACAGTGGTTCTCACACAGGGCAGTCCCTACTGAACCACTTTAAACCTCGTTATATTATCATATCATATCATATCATATCATATCATATCATATCATATCATATCATATCATATCATATAGGCCTATCATATCATATAGCCTGATATTCCACACGCTGTTCCTCTCTTCCAGTGACTGGATGTGGACCAGCTTCAAAAAAGTTTGAGTACCTCTGGTTTAGGACATTAGTGGTTCTCACACAGGGCAGTCCCTACTGAACCACTTTAAACCTTGTTATATTATATATTATATTATTATACCTACAAATTTATACCCCTCTAATCAAATTCCTGGCTACGCCCCTGGGCATATAGTAGATTCTTAGATGGGTTGGCAACGTGGCATGGGCGCCCACACAGTGTACGGACATAATCTCCCCCGGACATTATCCCCCTGGTACACCCGATGACATTAAACACCCGGACAAATAGGTATTAGGCCTACAAATTAGGCCAGATCTGGGACCTACTTGGGCCTACTGGGCTTACACCTACAGTAATCGTTCTTCTTTTATGTTCATAGTTATTTGGTAAATTTAAAGAGAATTAATGTCGCTATCACAATTGAATTTTTCTGGAAGGACTTGGACACATAATTATTCGTTTTGGAAGTCTAGGACTAATAGACTGTAAAAGTGACACTGTAAAATGTTATCGAATGATTGATGAAGGAGAAAACTGCCATTGTAGACATTACAGTGTAATATTAAATCTATGATATTGAATTACTTTTTATATTGCTTTTTAGATTTTTTGTTGAAAGTGGTTTCGAAAGTAGAATTATAGCCTTTAGCCCATTTTGTGCGATTTTTTTCTTAGAGGTTAGTACTATAGGCCTAAGTGTGAAGTAGTTCAATAGTAAATTTATTTCCTGAATGTTGATTTGTCAGAAAAAGGCTTCAAAAGCACATGACTAAGAATCTACTGGTTTCTACGACTGCCACAGCCAGGGATATTTTTACACTCCCTCTCCCCTCCCCCAATACGCCCCAATTTGAGACCGACACCTAGACTTCCCAAGCATGCAAAAGGCAAGTGCTTATGCAAGACTTTGGCTATCAGCTTCATGTTCGTTTACAATTGCGCAGGAGTCGGATTATCTAGGGTAGTCATCATAACTGCTTCATATCAGTGATCATGTCATTGGGTGTCGCTGTGTATCGCTGTGTGTCACTGTGTATCGTTGTGTGTCACTGTGTGTAACTACGTTCACCGACTTCTCGGTTGAGACGGAATTTGTCTGGTAATGAAACGTGTACGTCAAGTCATGACGTCACTTTGTCCAGTGTTGGAGTTGCCGGGGAGTTTGGAGGGAAGGTTGAAACCCCCCAGCTAACTTTGCCACCCTCACAAAAATCGCATATCGGGTACTGTACATGCAGTTTCTGTCATTCATTGAATTTCAGTCCTCAACCCCCGCCCCAGCTCAAATTTCACAACTCCAACACTGACTTTGTCCACTACCTAACATACTATCTAGTATTTAAGCAGGCAGTGACAGTCAAAGGATATCATATAGATTTATACGACCATTGGCGTAGCCACGGGGGGGGGCGGATCCCTATTTTTGAGGGTAGACAGGGTCATCAATATCGCGGCTGTGAAATTGATTGAATTCCACGCGTCCAGAACGTCCCTCCTTCCCTCTGCCCTTCCATTCTTGCTTCCCTCCATTCATCCGTCCCTCATTTCCTCCGTTCCTCCTACTTTCCTCCCGCCCTTCCTTACTTTCAGCAGTCCCTTTACTCAGTGGCGGCCCCCATGGTGGGCCCGGGGGCCCGTGCCCCCTATTGAATGTCTGCCCTCCAGTGGCCCCTGTTGGGACCCTATACTTACTACTACTTACCTATCAACAAATGGTGGCCCCATGCTTAGAAGCAGAGGCGGATCTAGGGGAGGGCAGAGGGGTACACATGTCCCCGGGCGCCGAGGTGAGGGGGCGCCAAAATTGGATATTTGGGTAAGTGAAATGCACAATAAAGTAGAAGAAACACTTGCGAGGACCTTTTTTTGCTCGTCAGCACTATATGAAGAGAGAGTTGAGGGGCGCCGAAAACGATGTGAGGACCTTTTTTGCTTGTCAGTTGTTAGGGGCGCCAACGTACACTTTATCCCCGGGCGCCGAATACCCTAGATCCGCCTCTGCTTAGAAGTTGCCACCCCCAACGGGCCCCCACTTGACCAATCCTGGAGACGCCACTGCCTCTCCTTGGGGAAGGCCAGTGGACTAGACAGACAGTCACACCATATACATACAGAGCGACCTGGACAAAGCAGCGAACACCAGCGACCACAGTGTATGACGTCACGGTAATACTGTCGACGCCCAATTATCGTCAACAGGACGCATGCTGACGTCATCTGACTCTCAGACGCGTCTTGATTTCGACCGAGACGGTCTCGAGAAAGACACAGATCAAGACAACGTCAGACGCACCAACATAAGAACTCACCAAATACAACATAACGGACAGCAGCAGAAATATAGGCACAACCATGCAGTCAGCAGGGGCGTAGCCAGGAATTTGATTTGAGGGTATAAATTGGAGGTATAAATTTTTATATATATTATATATTATATATCTCGATATATTATATGTTTTAAATATATTATAATATATTATATTATTTAATCAAAACTGTATAAACAAGTAGCGTTTTTTAGGCCCTAATGCAAAAATTATTCCTCCTTGGGTCCCTTCAACTTAAAAAGTCACAACATGACGAACAGTGCACTAAGGCTTAAAAATTTTAACATTTAATAATAAAGCATCGTCTGTCACCGGATTCCGGAAAATGAAAACTGTAAAACGGCTTTGTTTTTCCAAGCGCTGTCATATTTAATACCTACCAAATTTATCTGCATGATTAAGGCTGTTTTTTAATGTGTTTTCAATTATTTACTTTTGTTATTATTTACTTTCTTTTTACATTGGTGGTCAAAAAGGGCCCCCAGTTTTTCTGGCCCCTAATGCCTACAACCCACTTTATTCTCCCTATATGGTAGCTATGCCTCTGATTATTTATATACTATATATATATATATATGTAATCAATATATTTTGTTATATAGCCCTTTGCTGTATTATATAGGCCTATATATACTGATTTAATTTTTATATATATATGCTGTACGTTATATATATATATATATATATATACTG
Organism: Metaphire vulgaris; assembly: GCA_018105865.1. Taxonomy (NCBI): domain Eukaryota; kingdom Metazoa; phylum Annelida; class Clitellata; order Crassiclitellata; family Megascolecidae; genus Metaphire; species Metaphire vulgaris. The sequence goes on along the minus strand of CM030851.1, from coordinate 1,153,105 downwards.
GGAGTATTACATTGTTTGAGACGTTGTCGTTCAAAAGAAAAAAGGAACATATCGGTAAAAATGTTGTCCCGCGGCATTTAAAGCCCCTAGCAAAAATTTTCAGCTACTAGCAAAACACCACCTCAGCAACGGAGGATTAGGAACAAAATCAGTGCGCCGGCATCTTCCGATCAGCATAAGGGGAAGTGCAGTTTTGTGCGCGCCCTATATTCTGCCCAGGCTGGACGATTGTTAACAGCGTGTTTGCTGGGCCTGCCCGACGGGAAAAGTTGAATCGTCTGCAATCCGACAATGCTCAATACAGCTGCTCGGGTCGTCAGCAAACAGAGAATCGGGGACTGCATGTCCATGACACCCCTACACTGCGTTGATCAGCTGAAAATTAATGCATGGCTTCGGTTGAAGGCAAAGGGGAGCGCAATTATCCATAAGCGCTGCATTTTTGGCTCACCTTCCGAGCGTTTAAAATATATTATATGTTATACAGTACCTGGCTGAGCTGGTCCTAAGATCAACGTGGAACGCACGGAGGTCGGCACTTCGTTCCGGCTTAAATCGTGTCCTTAACTGCTCGTTCCGCCTCCGTCACAGACTCCGAAATGAAAAGTTCGGAGACAGGTCCTTTCTCGCTGGGAACCCATTGCTCTGGAACGCCTTGCCGACCGCTGTGACTGAGTCCAACTCAGCTGAGCTGTTCCTGAGAGAACTAAAGACGCACCTTTTATTTTAGGATATGGTTGATTGTTTATATACAGCGTTATATATGTATATAGGCCTTAAGGCCCTTTAGTGCACGGCGCTATAGAAATTGATTTGAAATAAATAAATAAATATATATATATATATATATATATATATATATATATACGATATGCCCATAATGCCCCCGTCGCTACGCTCCTGGCAGCCAGCCTGGATTCCAGAATAGAGGGGGCGGGAACATGGACATTTTCGAGTAAAAGTCTACGAGCACGGAAAAGATCGTCAAGGGGTACCTGGCACATTCACGTGTTCTGTTCCCACATACCCCCCACGCCCAGAAAACCTCTTAATGGTTTTGCGCAATCCCACTACTTGTCCCGGTCAGAATAGGAGCGCTTCCCCCACCCCACCCCAGTGGCTACACCAATGCAGCCAGTACTATATACTACTATATACTAGTCCAACATTTTCGAGCTTTACGTACTTGTCGACTTTATTTGAAATTCAGGTTTAGAAATGAACAGTTGGGTCACGAGGGGGGGTGCGGGGGTGCGGACCGCACCGGGTGACACCACCTAGGGGGTGACACCAAACATGGATGACATTTTTTGCTTATCACGGGGTATCTGAGAAGGATAAATAAATACATTTAATGATGACATTTTTTGCTTGTCACGGCATTCATTTGAGAAGGTCTAAATGGGTGACACCACGATTTTACCGCACTGGGTGACACCAACCCCAGCGACGCCACTGGAAATGAACGCCAAATAACCACAAAGTTATGTTATTCAAACCGTCTTCACGCACGCAAGATTTCTTCATAAATCGTGATCCGAATCTTTGCATCATGTAGACATTGTTATGATTCCGTATTTAGAAGAAAAAATAAATTCACAGGCCAGTAAATGTAGCACAACAAAGCTGTCCCTGAATCAGTCATCAGTCATCAAATTCAAAGCGTGTCGGTTTTTTTGTCCTGACAGGAAGAGACGCGAACAATCGTCCGCCAACGCACGAACCCACAACAATGAACGAGAATGGATAAAACCATCACCCGTTCACAGGTTTCTCAAGCAGACGACAAAAAACAAAAACACGGTCGTAAGTAAGTTCGTACGACATCACGATTCACCCGCGGAACAGTGGGCCATCACACCCCTGCAGCTGAACGCCCCCACCCCGTCCTCCCGGCCCAGGGTCGACATTCCACGATTTCATTGTACGGGCCGAGTATAAAGGAACTAACCTGGATTGTTACACTCCGTAGACAACGAATTTCAAACCAATCTCGTTCGTTAATAGTCACGACACGTCGAGAATAGGTTGACAAGCGTGAAAATCGTGTCTCGTCATTCAATAATAAGTCTGTAGTTTTGTTTAAATTTAGTTATTTGATTCGATTAGTTCGGTCTTTGTTGATTTGTCGAACGCCCTGTGTTTTGTTCCCGTTGTATGTCCAACGTTGAATGACAACACAGACGAAAATTCCGAACGGCGTCCGATCTGATTGGACGGAAAAATCTATGATCGTGTGCGATTGGTCGCTATTTTTAGCCAATGACGTAATGCTCATTCGCTGTTGCTTCGGCCGCGTTTTTTTGTAAGCAGTCATCGTGCTATTAGATGACATGTAGGCATCTAAGCTCTAATAACGGTGGCACGAACTGATTGTACACAGAGGCGTGCGTCTGTGGGAGACACAAGAAATTAAGGCAGTATCAAATTCAATCAATCAACTTCTACGGCGCCATTACCGTAATGCAGTCGTTGGCGCAATTCGACATTATTAGCAGTTTTATGGACCATCTAAGTAAGTAAGACGAAATTTTATAGCTTATCGGTGAGCTCTTACTCTCCATTTAGATAAATTTTCTCATCAGTTTTTGTGCCCAAATCTCACTAATTCTAATAATCTGGGGCGTAATCAGGGTTCCAAAATAGAAGGCGCCATGAGACAGACAGACAGACAGACAGACAGACAGACAGACAGACAGACAGACAGACAGACAGACAGACAGACAGACAGACAGACAGACAGACAGACAGACAGACAGACAGACAGACAGACAGACAGACAGACAGACAGACAGACAGACAGACAGACAGACAGACAGACAGACAGACAGACAGACAGACAGATTTCATTTAGCTACGCTACCCCACCCCCCAGCGGAGTCTGGGAAAGCTTTTCAGGTTTTTTGTAATATTTTAGTCAGTCTGGAGCAGGGGTGTCAAAACCTTGGCCCGCGGGCCAAACTTGGCCTGCGGGCTGATTTTATTTGGCCCGCGAAATTATAAAAGTTTAAAAATTTTTATTAAAAGTTTATGTGTGAAATTGGCTTGATGTAAAATCTTGTTTGGCTTGAGAAATTGGTTTCGTGCAGAATATTTTTGGATTTTAAAAGTGCTTTGACGTAGAATCGTAGCCTACAACCTGTGATTTTCAGGCGTGACAAATAAATGGAAGAGCGTAAATCTTTTTTGGTTTTGAGTTTCGTTGGTGATGTTGACTGAACTATAATATCGACGCGCTACATCAACAGCGGGAGTTTACTACAGTTGCATAGATAACAAAAATATTATGAAATCGATTCCCTGTTTGACATTAGTCTATGGAAGCAATAGGCCTATTGCTACAGTAGACTATACTGGAGATATGCAAAAATTCAGAGGAGTTTGAAACGAATTAAAACCACATTTTCTTGTGTCCCCATCTTTAATGCGTCAAATCATTTAGGGATTGTCAATATATTCCATCTCAGTTTTATTCTAGAGCGTTCAAAATGAAGTGAACAAAATGGACCTTTTTTGAGCCTCAGGGTAAAAAAGGCAGTGACTTTTTTTTTTTTTTTTGCTCGCAAGAAATTATAGATATGCAAAAATTCAGAGGAGTTTGAAACGAATTAAAACTACATTTTCGTTTGCTTCCATCTTCATTGTGTCAAATCGTTCTAGAATTGTCAATATATTCTGTCTCAATTTTATTCTAGGGAGTTCAAAATGCCACAAAATGGGTGAGCCATTTCAAACCATTACGATACACAGTCTTTTAAAAATCTATTCAGAGGAGTGTCAAATGGTCAAAATATTTACTTGTATCTTATATTCAATAAATGCAGCCATATATTCACCTAGCATTTTATTCGTTAGTTTGAAAAAACCCAAAAAGAGTAAATTTGAGAATAGATTTGGCTGCAAGTTTAAGACCAGACATTGCTAAACTAGTGAAAAATAAGCAATGTCATGTCTCATCAGCTTCCCCATCTACATCGGCCATCATCTAACTTTATATGTTTTCAAGTTGATCTTCAGTTCTTCGCCATTAACAGAGTTTGAAATGTAACTGCTTCTGTTAGGCATGACTAGAATACGGTTTGTCATATATAGTTACAACAATAGGTTGTAATCAAATCAATGTAAATAATGTAATGAGTACATGGCCATTTAATGTTTTCGTCATTTTCGTCTTCAGATTTTTAGATAGCTCAGATTTTGGAATATAATATTGACAAGCATTTATGCATTTGGCCCGCGAGGACAATTAAGGAAGACATGTCATTTTGCCCGCCGCCCAAAAAGTCTTGACACCCCTGGTCTGGAGCACAAGCCTACTTAAAAATCTTTAATCGGGATTTTTTCATTGAGTGGCCAAAGCGGCAACGTGACTATACTTTGTAGTAGTTCAGTTAATTGATGCTGCCTACTGGGGCCGTCCATAAAGTACGCCACGCTCGAGGGGATTGGGTCTAGGAAAGTGTGACAGTTTGTGATAGATGGTATGAATGATTAAAACCTTAAATATAGCCTACTTAATAGGAGGTATGGTGAAAGACGAGTTTTTATTGCTCATTAACACCTTTTTGCCCAAGATAGGCTACAATATAGTTTAGGTCTCAGTTATATTCGTTATCATTGCCGGAAGTTGGATATCTGGTGTTGCTGCCGAAAATTGAACGACACACTCGAATATATTAAAATAGAAACCTGCGTGACGTAATTTATGGTCAACGCAATAAGGGCGTCCGAAATTTGTGACGTAGGCCCCTAAACTTACTTTTAGAGAGGTCTGAGATTTGTGACAGTCTGTGGCAGGGGAGGAGGTCAAAAGTAGCCAGAAATAGCATGACGTACTTTATGGACGACCCCTAGCTACGTCGCCCAGAAAAATGATCTCTTTGACAAATATTAACTCATCGGTTTTGCATAAATCCTATGATCGGTACCAGCCCAAGTGCGGGGGGAGGGTGCGGTCCTCGTGGACCGTGGCCCCTCGTGGTAACGCTAACGCTTATGTCTGTGATAGAAGGGGCGCTGAAGATGGCAGAATGAGTTACGCGCCTGGAACGATAGTCTGACGGAGCGGGTTCAAGCCCCATTAGTGCCCCTAGTGGCTTTCACACGAGAAGGCTGTTTCCAGGAGGAAATTGCTCTTTCCCACGGAAATTTCAAAAATCCCCCCGGAAATTTTGGCATACTACATCAACTAGCAGCAGCCCCCTAGCTGACTTCCCCCGGCTTTGTTGTCAGTTCCTCCCCCTCTCGCTTTTTCAGATCCCCCGGACTCGGTGCAGTGTTTAATCTAGACTCCTGGTCCTGGACTCTGGAGTCCGAAGTCCAGAAGTCTAGATTAAACACTGCACACGAGCAGTAGGCCTAATGCCTCCTCAGCCACTTAAAATCACGCTATGATGGCCGCTGTCGATTGAATGAGAAACGTAGGCCTATAGGAATACGCTTCTCATCCGATCGACAGAGGGCTACCATTGTCTTTCAGGGCCTGAAACTAAAGCGGATATTTGCTGTGAAAGATCTCTCTGTTCTGAAAATAACAAATTGGTAAAGTATTCCAGCTTCTTGTTAATTATGAACTTTTTATTCATCGTAGAACGCAAGATGAGTATGGCATGGAGATGACTATACTCTCCAAAAGTTATGAGAAAATGCAGAGATGTAGCAAGTACACAATTCTTCAAGTACAAGAACAAGTACCTGGCCTCAAAGTACAAGTACAAGTACAAGCAAGTACTGAAAATTTTTATTCGAGTACAACTCGAGTACAAGTACAAGTACCAAGTAACACATCTCTGGGAAAATGTTTGACAATAAACAGGATTCGCAAATGTAACATTCAGCTGTGGAGGACTATAGGGTGGACTCTAGCAATGCTGGGAGTGGGAAACCTATCACCTACGATATTTAGAAAGGACTGGTCACCTCGCAGAGACTTAGTTCCAGGACAGAAGAACGTTAAACGCGATCTTCTGGTTGATCCGAAGAAGCGTTTATCTTCCACCGTTACAAACAGTGGCGGTTCCAGGATTTCTTGGTGGGTGTGAGGGGGATGAAATGAATTCATAGGAAGTTGGTGGAGGGATGAAAAGAGGAGAAATCAATAAATTTTGCCCGAAAAAAGAAAAAGGCTGACAAACAAAACAGGCATTTTTCCAAATTTTGCTAGATTTTTTCCGAAAAGTAGGCTGACAAGCAAAAAAAGATCACTCGCAGTTTTCCCGTCATTTTTCTTGACTTTTACCCACAAATAGTGTTTGACAAACAAGAAAAGTCCGGAAATTCTGGTGGGAGGAGGCACCCCCACTCATCCCCACGCAGTGGCGTATTTAGAATTTTGGTGAGGGGGCAGACACTTTCGACCTGACAAGTTACAACTTTGGAAAAAAGTTGACGACCTTTTTTTTGCTTGTCAGGGTCTCTCAGACAGGCTAGGCCAAGACCAAAGGGGGCCATGGCCCAAATGGCCCAATAGTAAATACGCCACTGTCCCCACGTGGAACCGTCATTGGTTACACATCAAACTCGGGCTAATGAAAAACTTTGTCAAAGCAACGAACCTATTGAACTTTTATTGCTCGTCAGACTTTTCGAGGCAGCATTGGCGGCTCCAGGATTTGGCAAGAGGGGGCGTTGGGGTGGCAACTTTAAGCATGAGGTCCAACCGTTTGTTGATAGGTAGGCCTATGTAGTAGTACGTATAGGGTTCCAACAGGGGGCCACTTGGGGCCAGATATTCAATAGGGGACACACATCCCGGACCCCTCATGTGGAGCCCCCACTGTGAGGCAGAATCGAAACATGGGCGTCCGGAGGGGGGTTCAAGGGGTGCAATTGCACCCCCTGGAAAAAATGTGGAGTTATGAGAAAATTAAAATTACTTGTTTCTTTCGTCACAAAACCTTGTTTTGTACCCCCTGGAAAATATTTTGATTTCTTTCGTCACAAAACCCTGTTCTGCACCCCCTGAAAAAATTTCTGCGGACGCCCATGAATCGAAATCAATGCCAATTAGAATTAATTAGAATTCGGATCCAGAGTTTCTATCGTTGGCAGCAACCTCTGTCGGAGAAGAATGTCCGAACGGCGCCATTCAAATACGAATTCAGTTAATTAGGTATCCTATATTCTGCATTCAACTGTCAGTAATTAATCAGCATGTTTTGTTCTGTAGCTCGTAAAGATAATATCCAGTTTCGGCAAAGGTTCCAGCGTTATCGATTGTGGCATTGAAACTCTTATCCGATTTCCATGGCAGACGATGCTCGGGTCTCGACCAGCGTGGAATCGAAATCAAATTTGAAAGACAATAATAATAATCTACGATTCGTCCATGCATCTCAAAATAAATCAGTTTACAGTAGGAAGTCTAGTTCCGGTCTATTCTTATGCTAGAGAAAAACAAAAGTAGTTAGACTGAGACTGCATGTGTGGTTGTTATGGGAGTATAAAATTGTGCTTCTTTGGCGTATAAATATTTTTTTCATCCTCCGTTGGTTTTTAGCAGATAAAGGGAAGTTTCGACAGACTGCAGACTCCGTGCTGGTAGTAGAGTCCTACTGAGTGGGCCCTATATGTCGAGCGATTTTCGTTTTATTTGTAAAATCTTTCTAGGAATAATAATATTATAAGATCGATTTAGGGGTCTATATTACACGCTTGGAGACTTTCCAAATATTAAGAATTCTCGTAAAAAGCAGGACGAGTAAGATTCGATTGCTAGGTCGATGAACTGTGACTGCTTTATCGTTTCGAATTAGGTTCTTCAAGTGCAATGGATGCCTACGACCCCCAAATATCGAAAATCTGCTGCTTCATTCTTCTGCTCTGTCAGTCAGGTAAGACTGTCCACATATCGCATTAATTTTTTTTAGTATTAATTCAAGTTTAATACAATATTTCCAGTGTTGTAATAAACAGTTCACTGAAGTATTGAAATACTTTCATAAATACTTGGTTCTCATGTAGTATTTAAATAGTAGGCCTATTTAAATACTCAAATACCAGGGTAAGTATTTAAATGCTGGCAAATAAGTTTTAAATACTTTTTTAAATACTTGATAATGTATTTGACACATGATTCGCCACAACCGTATTTTTGTGTAAAGAAATGTTAGTTAAAAAAACTTAAAATTATTTCTAACAAAGTCAATGTAGGCCTACTTAATGTTCAACTTCAACTGTCTAAAACCATCAGTAAAGAAAATGTAAAAACGACTGGCGAAATAATAGAAAGTCGTGCACGTGAAAATTGCAATAAATCAAAAGTATTTAAATTTCTTAAATACATCCAAATACTGTATGGTATTTAAATACTATTTAAATACTTAATTTTGGATGGGTATTGCAATACTTTCTTAAATACTGGACAAAGTATTTAAATAGTGTTTAAATACTAAAGTATATACTGTATATATATATATACACTAAAGTATACTAAATACTAAAGTATATATATATATATATATATATATATATATATAAATCAAAAATAATAACAACAGACAATAAATGGTTTAAAAGGATAGACATAGGGCCTACTAACGATTGGCTATAAAGAACATATGACTAATGAAAAAGTTAGAGAAAGAACGCTGCAACCGAGCATAATTGAGATTGAAGAGTCGTGTTCGCACTCAGATGTAGTATATGAAACGGCTTGAAGTGCTCTATTTCGAACCCTGTAGAGTGTAGATCAAACTTGAGAACGATATTATTGATTATGCTTGCAAAATTTAAAGCAATGAAGATGGGGAAAGAGGAAAATGTAGATTTCGTAGGGGAATTTCTTTAAATCGATTAGATTTTTACATATCTATTCACCCTCTATTCAACAGGCCTTCAATTGGCTTCTCTCACACAGCGAATTAATTATAATACTTGTTTTTGCCGTCTATAAAACCTGTTGTATAATGAACCAGATTTCTTAATACGCGGCTCTTCCCTCGATCGCCCTGCTAGCCATTCCACAAGATGTTAGCGTTAGTGTGTAGGGGAGTATGAATGATTTAACGTCAGTTAACAGCAGGGCTGGAAAACGTGATTATAAAAGGCTTTTTAAAGGTTTTAAAATTTTCTTTTACAAAACTTTGGTTTTAGGTTTCTAAAGAAGTCAATTTCGACTTTTTTATTTAAAAAATGAAAAATCCCACCTTTTGTGCTTTTTTAAAATTCGACTACTATCTGTAGACAGCAGAACGCGTAACACCAATATATACCTAGAGATGGGTCTATGACTGTCCAGGCTGCACGCCCGACATTAAAACCTACAAAACCTGAAAACGTATACATTTTATTTATAAAGTAAACCCAGTCTTTCCCCAGCCATGGTTAACAATCATGTGGCAATAATAATATTGATATTTTCTTAATAAATGGTGCGTATAGCCTTTCTACCGTTGTACGTGTCGTCTGCGTTCGGGTATACAGGCGTGGACGCATCGAGCTCCCAATCTGGCGCTCCAAAGACCGGCCTCTCAGAGTTCGGACTACAAATGGTTTGGAACCATCTGTTACGCAAGCCGAGCAGTTGACGGTTCCCTCAACAATAACTTCAACAGCGGATCTTGCTCGTGTACCAATGACCAGCCAGGCGGACCCAACTGGTGGAGGGTCGACCTTCAACAGCTCGTTCGAATACGCAAGGTCGTCCTGACCAATCGAGGCGACTGCTGCCGTAGGTCAACTTTCGAATACAAGCTGAACATGATGCGCATGCGCATGCCAGTGGCGTGGCCAGGGTTCCCCGGAATCGGGGGGGGGGGAGGGGCATATCGACAGTTTCTGGTTTCAGAATGTTCTTATGGGGTAAAGAAAGTTTCCGACGAACAAACAAGCTGCTCAAGGCATCACTGGAGCTCTTCGCGCATGCGTTCTCCTGTGCTCTTCCAATATTATGCTGCTGCTCCAATTTCTCAACTGTTTTGCGCAAATCCCACGATCGGTTCCAGCCCAAATAGGGGGTCCTCCGGCGTTTTGTGTACCCTCCCCCCACCCGTGGCTACGCCAATGATGCAAGCGTATGCAGTGGCGGCTCTAGGATTTGGCAAGTGGGGGGGGGCGTTGGTGTGGCAACTTCTAATCATGGGGCCAACCATTTGTTGTATGTAGCATTAAGTATAGGGTCCCAATTGGGAGGCCACTGGGGGCAGGCACTCAACAGGGGGCACGGGCCCCTCCTGCCCCACCGGTGGAGCCGCCACTGAGCGTATGTGCGCCTGTCAAAGATTCAAAATTTCGTTGTTATTTCTAGAATCGAAGACAAGAAGACATAGAATGAGAATACAGGAACAAACCTACCAGAGGACAAGAGGGCAAAGAATGAGAATACACAGCAAGACCATAATGTGAACGAATGGGCTGTGTAGAACAGAGGGGTTCTCACACACAGGGCAGAACAATTCCAGGGCCTACTGTAATTCCTGTTGTTATTATATTGCCTCCTTGCGTCTATTAAAAAAACCAAATCGAAAATAGTGAGAATGCGCGTGATTTTCTGCACCAGCCGATCGACTGGACAACTTTACCGTCGGAATATCGAACTCAACGGCGGCGCCCGTGAGAGGACGGTATCCGGTATGCTACAAGCACAACGGAACAGCCCCTCCCGGAGGTCCGATCGACGTCCAGTGCAATCCGTCCGTCAACTTCGGACGATTTGTGATCGTCTCCGCTGAACTCGGTTTGCTCACCCTCTGCGAAGTGCAAGTCTACGGCGACACCGTGAAAGCCGGTAAGGGGCCGTCCATATAGTACGCACGCACGCACCGATCGAGGGGGAGTGGGGGTTTGAGATTTAGGCGATTTTGCGTACGGAAGCGTACGGGGGAGGGGGGGGGGGGGGGACACGACTGAATTTGTACGTACGCACAAATTTCAAATTTTAAAAATGGTAGGCCTGTATTCACGCAAACATTAGATTTGAACACAATAACTGTCTTTCTCACGGTCAAACAAAGGGTCTCCCGAGTATTGTTTGCACGGTTATCTAAATAATAAATTCAAAAACTTCAATTTAATAGTAAACAAAATGCTTTTTGACCACGGCCAAAATTAATTTTCACCGTGCGGTGGTTGGGGGTTGGTTGCTAATTTGTACGTACGCATGGGGTGAGGGGTGGTTAAAATGTACGGTGTGCAACAGGGAAGAGGGTTGAAATATGCCAATTTGCGTACGTACTATATGGATGACCCCTAAGTAGCTGCAGTCAAGTCAACATCGTGCGATCTGGCCATCTATCGGTCATTTCTAGAAATCAGTAGGCCTACTTCGCCATTGCGATAGACGACGATTAGAGACAAGATACTGTTCGCCCTTTTCCGTTCTACCCCAGTGGCGCACCTACGGTATGCCAGGCAAGGCAGATACCCCTGGGGTTGTCCATTAGATACGTCAAAAATTTTGGGGCAATTTTTGACCCCATCGCGCCTTGTCAACAACTGTCAAACTTTCAGTGCCTCCTATAATTAATCATGTCAAAAACGGACGCTGGTCTGGGAGCACCTCCTCAGGGCAGGTCAACTCCAATGGCGAGATTATTGCAGGAACAGAGTAGAATTTCGTTTATAACGTACTTAGGGGTTTGTAAAATAGTGTAGGCCTCCTACGTTATATCCGAGGTACGTTATATCCAGTGGCAGTTCCACGTGAGGGATGAGTGGGAATGCACCCCCCCCACCAGACTTCCGGGATTTTTTTCGCGTGTGAAACATATTTTTGGATAGAAGTCTAGTAAAACTAAGGGGAAAACTGCGGATGACCTTTTTTGCTTGTCAACGTATTTTCGGTGAAACTGTAGTAACATTAGGTAGAAAATTCTCTTTTGTCAGCTTTTTCGGCAAAGTTCATTGATTTTTCCTTCTCTTTTCATCCCCCTACCACCAACTTTTTTATGAATTCACTTTATCCCCCCACCAAGAAATCCTGGAACCGCCACTGGTTATATTCAAATACCATCCAATATGCCTACGGGTAGCGCATCACACGGAACAGTATTTTGCGATACGCTATAACCGATGAGGATTCGTTATAACCGAGTCCGTTATAGTGAAGTTCTAGTGTATATTGGAATCTATTTTACCTCTCTCTCTCTCTCTCTCTCTCTCTCTCTCTCTCTCTCTCTCTCTCTCTCTCTCTCTCTCTCTCTATATATATATATATATATATATATATATATATATATATATATATATGCCCTCAGTACTTAGTCCATTTTACAAAAGTCTCTACAGCCTATATATATGTATATGCACCATATATGGTTTTTGAAATTTAGTGTTGCAATTGGAACAAATACGAGAAGCACTTGGACCAGCGTCTTATGACGTCGAACGCAAATCTTCTGAAGGAACGGTCAGCAGTGGGTTGCGTCGGCAGATGCGACCGATCTACCGGCTGCAGGTCGGTCAACTACATGTCTGCGGACAACATCTGCGAACTGAATTTCGCCTTCTGCGGAGAAAACCTGGCGAATCTGACGAGCATCAAAGGATGGAACTGGTGGACGCCAGTCTACGAGTTCTTTCCCGGATGATGAACGGCGCTAAGACAAAATGTCCGCGGACATTTTCACCTAAACCGTGACATTTTGTCCGCTGACATTTTGTCCCCAAGACATTCTGTCCGTGACATTTTGCGCGGCCACAGGATGAACGATTCGACTCTAATGGGAATCTGGCGAAGACAGTGGCGGCTCCAGAATTTGGCAAGTGGGGGCCGTTGGGGTGGCAAATCCTAAACATAGGAGGCTAACTAGTCTATTTTTCGTAAACCTGGTTAGTCTAGTTGTTTAGAATGAGTGTACTAAAAATGGGGACCACTGAGGGGCAGGCATTCAGTAGGGGCACGGGCCTATCCGGCCTCCTTGTGGGGAAGCCTCTGAGTGGCAGAGATAGAAATTGTTTTAACGCTTATTTTGATCGCTTTGAGCTGTGAATCTAAGTTTGAAGCTGCATCTCGGTTGAAAGAACCTTCTTAATAGTTAATACCGTCTAAATCTTGGTCAAGATTCCAGAACACGGGTGGCCAATTAAACTGCGGCTCTCCTCAGCAGAACCTGTAATGCTTTTGCCTGTTCGCCAATTTTATCATTGGTCCCATGAAAATAGCAGCAGATATTTAATGAAATTTTACAAATAATTGGATCACGCCACCTGGTGTTCGTGTCTAATTGTGGCAATGCGATTCCCAAGCTTTCGAAAATCGTCGTTTGCGGATTGCCCATTCAATGAGGTTGGCCACCTCTATTCTATAGAACATAACTGTGTAATATTCTTCGTATACAGATTAAACATCTGCTTGGTTAATTCAGGCGCTATCTTGTTCGTATTGTGGCATAGCGTCATAGGCCGACCACCGCTTTATTTGCCTGATGTACTGTACTTCAAAGTTTCAGTATGGCTGTACTAAGTACTCTACCGGTCAACGATGCGAAAATGTTGGCAGAAATTTCGTTGTTGTTGCTACATTGTTCAGCAGGCTTCTTGTCACACCTGCCTGCTCCAGTACTCACTCATTAGTTCCTTAGGCCTAACTGCCTTTTGCAGTTTGTGAAACTCTTAAAATGTGTCGTAATCCTTTTTGATTTCAAACGAGCGGGAAGATAGCAGAGTGGTAACAACGTTAGACGATGGAGCAGTTCGAGACCCGCAGGAGCCCTGAGGTTGACTCAGCCTTCTTTGGCCAGATGGCGATGGCAACTGAGTAGCGTATTAATCAGCGGAATAAACAGGCGCATTGCGTGAGAACACTGGCCCAGTATCATGTAATCTGCGCCAGTCGCCTGGCTGAGGGCCTTGAAACGGAGATCAGCGCCGCCCTATGAGCCTTGAGGTTCGCCTTAAGGGCTTGGGAAGGACTTTACTTTCTTCATTTCAAAGGCTTAAATTCTTCGCTCGTCTTCTTTATTCAGCGTCCAGCTTTCCGAGCAGTATGTCACAACTGGCCAATCCAATGCTTTCCAGCAGTATGTCACAACTGGCCATGGGGGCCAACCCAATGCTTTCCCACCAGTTGCGTAGACGCCCCCGGTGGGGCCACTGGGGGTAGAACACTCTTGGTTGCCCGACCAAAACATTTTTATTGCGTATTAATATTCTGTGGGTGGAAGAGAACCAAAATATCGGGTTTAAGTTAGCAAGAAAGAAAAAATTTGAAGCAAAGAAAAATATCTATATAGTTGTCCGCACTCACATAACTAACTTAATCAAGCAAAATATATAAAAGATGATGACTTTTTTTGCTTGTCAGGATTTTTCGAAGTTGGGAATGGTCGTAACACTCCACCCTTCGGAAAATCCTGGCTACGCCACTGCTTTCCACAATCTGATCTTTGTGTTGTTTTATATATATAAGGACTCTTCCATAGTTTCAGTAGAGCAGTGTTGACTCCTCTTCCTTTATTCAGCCTTCCCCGAATTTCCATTGAGCATTTGCATGGATGAGTGAGTGGCGTAGCCAGGGTTCCAGACATGGGCGCCCGCACATTAGGGCAAGAGGGGGCACTTGTTCCCCACCCCCGGGAAAAGGCAAATACCAATATTTGACATTGAAATTTGAAAACCTTGATAAAATATTTACTGTGACCATTGCGTTAAAATGTGTTTGCCCCCCTCCCTGGAAAAATTTCTATGGACACAGATGGTTCCAGAATAGGGGCACTTCCGCATTTTCCGGCCCAAATGTCTTGATGAGCAACAAGTGCTGGGCCCCATACCATAATTATGGGGAAGGGGCGGGCCCCACATGGATTGGCGCCCCACAAGCTCAACACTGGCATTTTCTCCCTTGAACACAAAGACACATGAAACCATCTAACAATCAAAACCTTTTTGTCCACGGATTTCAAATCGAATGCCATAAAGACATCTGACAGCAAAGCCAAACAACTTAAAAATAAAATCTAAATGTCAATTAATTATATTATCAATCAATAATTTGACAAACCAGTTCACATAAAAAAATCAATGCTACAACAGAATACAACATGAAAATCATATTACTACAGTTAAATCATTGCAACATGTATTTTTGCAAATAATATACACAATATATATGATATAACAGGGGCAGTTGTAAGTCGTAAACCACTCAACCCACTGATAAGCAGTGTTTATTCTAGACCTTCTCTGGGGGAAATTTCCCCCCAAATTTTGAAATTCCCCCCAAAATTTTGACACTTTGGCAAGTAGTATGACCTCCCAAATGTCTGTTCCCCCAAATGTTAAACTCCCCCCCCCCCAATGTCTAGGTGGTCAACACAATTTTGTTTCTTACCCATGAGATCCCTACTGGATGTTAAAAAATGTTGGGGTGGGTGTAATGTGATATCTTTTCTGAAGACCAGTCAATGAATCTAGACAGAACATATTGCAATGTCACAAGAAAACTGAAAACATTCAAACTAACACTTAAGCCCAACAAGACAACATACGACATAGAAATATAGATTCAGAGGTTGTTGTAAAAATGTATTTATCGAAGACACAGTATTAGCTACGAAACACCATGCAAGTCTTCTAAAACAAAGATGGTCTTTACAAGGACAGGCAGCAAAAATGTGATTCACATTTCCCTAAGGACATTGTCATCAGCTTTGGTTTTTGAAGAGAGATGGCTCTAAAATTGCTATCAAAGACAAAAGTTAATCATGGATAAAATCAAGATAAGTAGATAAGTAAGCAAATAACTGCATCTTGACCAAAGAATGATTTTAATATTAAGTTATAGCTATTAATGATCAAATTATAATTAGTGAACTTCTATAGCGCCATTTTAATAATACCCTCGGCATCAGTCAATGGTGACTCCAGATTCGAATCGTAATCCCAAGTAATCCCCAAATTACAATATTTCTATTGTTAGTACAAGAATGTCTCCAGATTATTTCAAAGCATATTAACAATGTGAATGGCTGAATGTTACCAATTTCAAATATTGGCAAAGTTTACCATTTCAGTCGTTAATAAATTCATTTTGAACCCAGCTTTTACATTTTCTTTCAAAAAAGCTACAGTCGAGTTCACTTAATGTCATAATCTTTAAAGCAGGGGTGTCAAACTCATTTCACATAGCGGGTCACACTGAAGTCTTTGTGGTTGTTGACGACCGGATTTGTACATAGCATTAATATGAACTACAGTAGGCTGATTACACAAAGCAGTACATAAAAAGGAATGTTCAAGAATTGTTTCAAATTTTTATATTTCATTTCTATCGTATGTAAAAATTTGACTTTCATATATATGTAATTTCCGATTTTCTTATATGTACTTTTTGAACATGCCTTAAATAAAGTACCTGTAACTTTGTTTAAACATAAAGTTTTTTTCTTCTGTTGCACCCCTGCCTTAAAGTCACAGTATTTGTGAAACCCAAAATCACATATTCAACTCCAGATAGCCTAATGTTCTTTCTGCATACCATCACTCAATTCAAACAGTATTGTAAATGCCATGTCAAAGGATTTGATTGTATTCAGATATGTGAAAGTAGCTTCCAAACAGTACAATCACAATCCAGACCTACCCTCAGAGGCTACAGTAAAAGTACCACTTACTTGCTTGCATTGTGCATTAGTGAACTTTTGTATATTGTACCTTGGTATATTAAAAAGCAAGCTATGGTGAATTCTGAAATCAGCTAAGATGGGAGAGATGTGGACACTTACCCAGTACCAGAACTGATCTCTTTCATACGACGGTTTTTGCAATTAGACTTAAAATGGCAGTCATGGAAGAAAATGTCACCAAGCTTCCTAAAAATGGAATGGATTTAAAATAGTTTAAAATAGAGAACATAAAGGAAGGCAGACGATCCAACACGCAAGAATTAATTTGCTCAGCGCCAAACAATGTCTGCTTAGCCACTAAAATAAATTAGGCAAGGACCTTTCCTACTCAGGGGCCGTCCATAAAGCACGTCACTCTTGAGAGAGGTGTCCTAGGAAAGTGTGACAGTTTGTGACAGAGGAAGGGTGGGGGTAAAGATCACTGTGACGCCACACTTTCCGTACATTTAAAACCAGAAATATGCTGATACTTTGGTTCTAGGACGATTGACCACAGGATGATTGACCACTGGACGATTGATCACAGTGGAAGTTTGACCATGGGAGAATTGACCACAGCCGTGAGTATTAGGCTTAGCACAGCTGCATGTTGCATGCGCTTTCGACGAATAACGGGATGACTGACCACTTAGCTGTGGTCAATCATCCTGTGGTCAAACGTCTGCTGTGGTCAAACGTCCTATGGTCAATCCTCCCATGGTCAATCGTCCAGTACCGATATGTTACATTCTCTTCTGATGGAAGTGTTCTAACAGTTAGAGACTTAATTTAGTCTTAAGCTCTGTCAAAATGAGAAACATCAAGACAGTGAAACAAGAAAACTCTTTCATCTGACAACAGAAGCAAATCTTCAAATTAACATAACCAAGATGAAAGTATTAATCATTTACAAGCCAAACATCCTATTCCTTATAACTAGATGAGCATTTACAGCAAATCGCAGAACTCACCTGCAGAGTTGTCTGACCTGACGACTGCTTTGATATCTACAAGAAAATAAAGAAAAATATTAGGAAAAGACGGGCTTCTAATCTTGTTCTAAAAACCTGCAATGAATTTGCAATGTGCAGTCGTGCCCCACAAGCTGAGACAATGAGTTCCAGAGTTTGGGGATGGCCACCAAGAACTGTCTAAGTATGAGAGAGGGAAAGAACTCATGCAGATGAGGATTATCAAGGCGCTCTATATAAATTCAAGACTTTTCAGTCAGATATTAAGTAGAACAGTAGATTTCAGAGAAATCTACTATAATAAACACGTGCCTGGTCGTGGCTGAGCATGAGACTCATGTGTTGCAATGATGGGCTTCTTCTCTTCCAATTGATTATCTCCTGAAAAATATCGCATTTGATCAGAGATAAACTTAAATGATGGCGGCATTATACCCTATTCAGGGCGGCCGAGAGAATATGCGGGTCTCTGTGCAGAAAATAATCACGGCCCCTAACCTGACAAATCTGTGAAAAGTTGATGCTCTTTTTTCCTTGTCAGCCATTTTCAGGGTTCAGGCTATTGTTAATACAGTTAATACATCATCATCACCGGGCCCGGGCCCCTGCAGGCCGCCGGGCCCCTGTGCAATTGCCCTGCCCCCCTCTCGGCGGCCCTGACCCTATTGGTAACTCTATATTAGTCTCCACAGCATGCATATATATAAATTACAAATCTTTACAGACGAAATGCTGGGAACAGCTTTGCAAAGGGAGAAACTTTCTCACCGATGTCTTCTCTAAATACTTGTATACTGTGTATTTAGAACTCTCATGGGCCACTTGAGAGGAACTGATGAAGGGAATTGTGAAAATCATGGAAAGGAGATTAAAGTTCTGATGGTAAAGAGAAAACAATAAATATAAACACGGTGTGACCGTGAGAACAGCTGGAAGGGGCGGAGAACAGAGAGATTAGATAAGACAGATAAGAGGAAAAGGCAAGAGGAAAGTCAATGTGTTGTAAGCCAACAAGATAAAAGCATTCACTGTTGAGTGACATACTGTGGAAGAGTTCCCAAAAGTCAGTTATAATTGTAATAACTAATAAGAATGTGATGTCAAGTGGTCTAGTAGGCTAAGTTAGCCTGTGTAGAAACCAATGAAAGAACTCACAACATTTAATAACACAGCAATAACATTTGATAACTTCTGAATTCATTTATTGTTTCAATTGTTACTGCCTTTTTGTCCACACTGTTCCATAAACCCGCTACCCTAGCACTAAAAATTCTTTCTTTGGTATCACCCTTTTCTTTTAAAATTCACAATCTGTGACTTCTGGTGCTGAGTCAAATTGCCATCACCCCAAAATTTTCCAACTCCAGTGTTGGGGGAGGGGAGGGGGCTAGGCGGTTGGATATGTAAAAACAGAAATTTGTGAAGCCTAAATTTCAATCCCCAAAGGTCATCCTGACTGGGTGGGGTGGGGGGGGGGTCATACCTATTATACCTTTAGCAAATCAGACATTGACGATATGAAAATGATAAGGAAATCAACGAGGGACAGACAGCGAAAGATCTTCATCAGATTCTGGATATTAGGCCATTGGTTCATGTTACGGAGAATAATTCAGTATATTTCACACAGGTAGGTTTAGAGCATTTACCTGGAGTCCCTTGCCCTTTCTCTTGCATATGGATGGTAGGTGCTGTGGAATGCTGATGATGGGGTGGTGATGATGATGATGATGATGATTATGTTCATGCTCTTTTGGAGCTGAAAATAAAATAGAAAATAATAGTTATCAAGAGTTCACAATAGTATGCAATAGATGGGATGCTTACAGAGCCCTGTAAAAGGGACTAGAATTGAAGTATTTGAAAGACATGTTTCAAAATGCTTAAAAGTTATATTTAATTATAATCAAATTTTGATATATGAAAATGACATGCAGAGAAATCCAAGTGACAATTAAAATAGTAAAGTGGAGACAATCTTCAACTCCTTAACCGGCTGTCCCGAGAATACTTGTTCATCTTACTTTACATTACAAATAAATGGCCAGTTAAGGGGTTAATTAATAAAATAATTTTTCACTACTTTATTTAAATTCTAGATTTCAAGAATCATTGAATCATGTAAAAGTTACTACATTTTGCATTCAGGGTCACAAAATCATTGAATCAAGTTAATAACATAGATCAATCAATCTCAGTTAAATAGTAGCCATCAAATGATCAAAGGTATACCTATATAACTATTTGACTCTTATACAGTGCAGTATGGATGTGTACATTCATGTACAGAAGGAAGGGTTATTACTTTTTGTAATCCCATATTCCAGTGTCATAAATGGATTAAAAGAGGGCCATTGAGTGTCAAAGCGGCCCACTGAGGGCCAAAGAGGGTCACAGAGGGCCACTGAGGGCCAAAGAGGGCCACAGAGGGTCATAGAGGGCCACTGAGGCCATAGAGGTTACAGAGGGCCACTGAGGGCCAAAGAGGCCCACTGAGAGCCAAAGAAGGCCATAGAGTGTCACAGAGGGCCAGTGAACCACTGTTGAAATGATCACCTGGGCGCCAAATGTTAACATCTCATTGAAAATAGGTTCCCACATTAGACATGGTTCAATGGTAACCAAAACACATCATTCAGAATAAAGCAGAGGCTTAGAGAATAAAACAGGCACTGGATTTCAATTATCATAGCATGAAAAGAAATACAGGAGAGTGAAGTAAAACAATATTATATATATGTATATATACTTTGTATTGTATATATATATATATATATATATATATATATATATATACACTTTGCATGTTGAAGCAAGTTTTTTATATGTAGTTATACAGCGTGTAATGTATATATATATATATATATATATATATATATATATATATATATATATATATATATATATATATATATATATATATATATACACACACACACACTGTATAACTACATATAAAAACAACAGCATTTCAACATGCAAAGTGTATATATATATATTAGATATATATATTAGATGTATATATATATATATATATATATATATATATATATATATATATATATATATATATATCAAGTCACTAAACTCACCCTCAGATACTCACACAAATAGTCTAACAAAGAATCTGTAAGTAATTAAAAGGAAGGTCCTGTATATAATTATCCCCAGAAGTCCTTGCCTCGATATTGGAGGCAGAGGAGTTTGTGGGATGGAATCATCAGCATTTCAAATGGCCACAGTCGCTGCTAATCATAAGAAAGTTGTGGTGCATGCAACAGTGCTTCAGAAATTGCCGACAACACTGAAAAATCGACTGACTATTGACTATTAATGCCAAGTGAACAAGTTTGGGCACCGCCAGAAAAAATCAAAATGACAGACATGCAACCTAGCGTGACTTAAAGAGGCTTAGGAGGCATTACTGCCTGTGTGAAAGCCACTAGGGGGTGCTAACGAGGCTTGAACCCGCTCCGTCAGCCTACCACTCCAGCGTGTAACCCACTTTGCCATCTTCCGCAGAAATGGGCGCAAACCTGGTCAGAAAAACGGTCGTGTCCTAATTTTTTCTCAGGTGACGCCCTTTTTTTGCTTTTTTGACTTAAATTTGCTTTAGTGTGGTGACCTTTTTCTTTTTTGCTTTTTTGACTTTTGACAATAAAATAAACCATGATTTTTGCTATTTCATCGTCGAAAAACACCCGTGTCCATGCCCATAGGGACACGACCTTCCCAAAAAAAACATCCGGGTCAGGACACGAGGGACAAAGCCATGTTTGCGCCACTGTCCGCAGATTAATATTCAGAAATAACTCAAACTTCTGTAAGAAAGGATCCTATGCAACGAATATCTCCGTGGCAAATACTCACCAGAGACTCTGAAGGATAAGTCTTGCGATTCCTCGTGTTCCTTTCCATCCAACCGGTTCGAGGCCGTACACCGAACTTGAATCTGTCTCCCCACCCAATCTTCTCTGATGACAAGTGCTGCCCACCCAGGGCCTCTCTCGGAATCCGAAAATTCTGGACTGAACGTCACATCAGGCACCGGGTTTCCCTTTGCCGTACATGTTATATTGTCGCCTCGCTCGTAACTTTCTCTGATTGGGTGAATTTTCGGTTGATGAACAGCATCTGTAAGGGAATCAATACAAGGTAAAAGAGTTATATTGTATATATATATATATTTATTTATTTATTTATGCCGTATTTATTTATTTATTTATGCTTTTATATTTATTTATTTATTTTTGCTGTGTAATTAGCATCTGTCCAAAAATATTTTTAAAATATAAAATTATTAACACCCCACTTTTGTACAATTCTGCATCACATTTGCAGGAATAAAATGTATTAACAATAAAGCCAAACATTGTAAACACTGTATTAGTTACATGATTAGTATTATTAATGATCTACGATATTATTACTTTCACAAAGACAGAATGAATTTGGCAGATGCTAATATTACATCACTGCAACTGGGGTTAAACTCTGCAAAATTCAGTGGAGGTCAAACGCCTCTCTGACCAAAATTTTTTAACCAATTGAGGGACCAAACAGCCAACCAACCGAATGGCAATGTGTGAGGATGATCTCCGGTCGACCCTGACCAGCGAGAGTTCACATCCCAAAACATTGCTTTGATATTATATTAATAATTGCACTTGCATGTAACATTGAGCGTGAGAACGCATTCGTGAACGACGCCGCCGAGCGCCATTCGACATTGAAATCCGAGTCCATCGTGTCTCGATGTGGCAGTTAGGTTGACGACCTTCTTGGCCATTTGGACTTCGTATTCGTCAATGCTGTTAACAGGCTCACCAGCCTCCAGCCATTCGAGGTTCGGATTGTGTCCGGAATACGCCATTTTGCAGGACAGCATTGCCTTCTCATCCGATCGCAGGTCAGTTTCTCCATAGCATGTGGGAAGCTCTGGAAAACAAAAATATTGAAGAATATACATTGTACAATTCAAATATTGGAGGATGTACATTGTATAACCCAAAAATTGGAGGATGTACACTGTACAATCCAAACATGATGTACAATGTACAATCCAAACATCAGAAGATGGACATTGTACAATCCAAACATTGGAGGATGTACATTGTACAATCCAAATATTGGAGGATGTACATTGTACAACCAAAATATTGGAGGATGTACAATGTACATGTTTTGGAGGATGTACATTAGACAATGTACAATCTAAATATTGGAGGCTGTACATTGTACGATCCAAGTTTTGGTAGATGTACATTAGACAATGTACAATCTAAATATTGGAGATTGTACATTGTACAATCTATTCTTCATTTTGTACATTGTACAAACAAACAATAGCTAAAAGTCAAAAGTCATGACTATAGGCCAGGGGTGCACAACCTTTTTAGGCCGAGGGCCAAATTTAACATTCCCTGAGTACTCGCGGGCCAGAATTTCGAAAATGCATGTTTTATATAAAATATATAGTATATAACCATGATATTTATATAAATCAGCAAATCAAGCAAAATTAACTTTAATAAATGCTATATTGAACTACCGGTAATGCTTCATAAAACACCAGTTTTTTACTTACTACCTTCTATAACACAAACAGTAATTCCTCAGTCTGCACAATCTAATTCTGCCCGCACACAAACTAAGAGCTGTGCAGTATCAGTGTTATCTGTGCTCTCATCCAAAGCTACTGAAAAATATGTGCACCTAGCTAATCTGCCAATCAACTGCTCAGTAACGTCTGTTGCAAGGTCCTCAACTCGGCGTTGAATTCTTGACAAAGGAACTTTACTGAAAAGACTGGCGTTTTCTGGGCAAATTCCAGTGCAGATGCTTAGGAGACAATCTCTAACAAAATCTCGTCTGCGAAAGGCCGTGATGACCTTGCAATTAGCTGGGCCACTTTGCAGCTGGCCCGTGTAAAACACTTTGATTCTTGCGACTCCCTTGTGAAAAACTCTTTTCGGTTGACAGAGTCTTCTTTAACAGTTCAATTTTCTGTTCCCGCAACTCACCCTGCAGTTCATCATAAGCAGCGGCATGTTTCGTTTCGTGGTGTCGTCGGCAGCTATACTCTTTCATAACGCTAAGTGATTCACGGCAAATTAAGCACACTGATTTGCCATTAAACGTGTCCATAAAATACAGACGTGTCCATTCCTCACTGAAATGTCGCTGTTCTGCATCAGTCTTACGCTTTTTAGTCTCGAATTTAGACATTCTAGACTTACTGCACTAACTGCAGTGACAATTTAAATGTATAAAGCACGTTACCGAAGTAGTTTATTATCGCCCGTCTCTGTGTCACGCTGTTATAGGTGCAGAGTTGTAAGTAGCCCAACATATATGAATAGGTCAGTCAGCTGATACCCAATTTCTATACCAAAATTACTGTGGAGGGCCAGTTTTCTGTTATTCAAATTGTACATGGGCGGACAGAACCCTTTGGCGGGCCGGTTTTCTGTGTTGCTCTAAAATTGTCCCATTGGCCAGAAAAAACTCTTGTACGGGCCGGATTTGGCCCGCGGGCCAGTGGTTGTGCACCCCTGCTATAGGCTGTCAATATATCCTGTTTAAAGTAAACAGCTGCTAATTGTGTTTACTTTATTTATTGTCTTCATTATTTGCATGCTTCAATAGACAAGGCACTGGACAGAGGGTACTTGAATTAACCTACAGGCTGCATTTTCCTCCATACTCTCTCTTGCTGTTTCCCACTTATGCTGGATCTCTTTTGACTGATACCTTCAAGTACTAGTACTAGTGCTATAAAGTGCATACTGATAAAGAATTGCAGTAAGAAGTATGCTATTACTATAGTTATTGTTACTATGGTGGTAGCCATTCGGTTGATAGATAATGCTGCCATTTAGATATAATATTATCTTTCAGATACTTACTTACTTACTCACTTCCAAAAATATGCCTCTACAGTCTACATACATCATAATTTTGGTTAAAGGGCACATTTCCAGGGTACTGGACAAAAGCATTCCATTTCAGTGCAAAATCCAAATATTTGAAGATGTACTTTGTACAATCCAAACATTGTTGTGTTGTGATAGTTTTTGCTTACTTCTTTTGTTCACTTTTTTATTTTAGTTTGGTTTTGTGTTGATTTGTGTTTGTTGGCTGCAGTTAATACGAAATAAAGAGATATAGTATATATATATATATATATATATATATATATATATATATATATATATATATATA
The DNA here is from genome assembly GCA_018105865.1 of Metaphire vulgaris. Lineage (NCBI taxonomy): Eukaryota > Metazoa > Annelida > Clitellata > Crassiclitellata > Megascolecidae > Metaphire > Metaphire vulgaris. The sequence goes on along the minus strand of CM030851.1, from coordinate 1,128,369 downwards.
TATATTGGACCAAAGTATTCCATTTCAAAAACACTAATTCATACATCCTAACCATAATGACTACAAAAATGAGACTGAAAATATGCATATGCTCTCTAGGTCCATATTTCCATAGCCAGAATCAATCATCATATTGTTGAACTGACTTTATGGGTCTTCAATTCACTTTTAAGCGACAATTCACCGATGTGTATTGCCTTTCCCAAAAGGTTTCGGAGAGGCCGCTTTGAAAGACGCTGACTGAGGAAATGGCAAATATTGTGACAGCATATTTGAGCACAAGAACAGCGCGCACAAAAGACGCAAAAGTCAATTAAGTGCGTAAACACGACTGAACTGAATTGGCCCTTGTCTGCAAAGCACAGCACCACCCGCCCCCCCAGCCCATGTACAGCGCCTATATGATGCAAGAACAACCAACGTATCGTCTGAATTAGCTCGAGTGAATACGCAAACTGCTCAAAAGATCGAAGATCTGAGCAACGCGATTGCTCTTAGCCCACCGATCGCTTGTTGCTTAAAGAAATGCTCATAGCAACCGTTGGCATGGTGACGGTTGCCATCGCAGCAGAAATGAGTTGTTTGGAGAATTTTGATTAAAGAAGAGAAATAAATACTTCATGTAAAATTCAGACCATCAGCTAACAGCTCTCTCCACAGATGGCCATGGGGCACTCAGAATGACCCCATGTGACCCATTGAACCTTTGACCCATGACCCATGTGACCCACTGAACCTTTGACCCATAACCCGTGTGACCCATTGAACCTCTGACCCATGACCCATGTGACCCATTGAACCTTTGACCAATGACCCATGTGACCAACTGAACCTTTGACCCATGCCCATGTGACCCAGTGAACCTTTGACCCATGAGACCCACTGAACCTTTGACCCATGACTTATGTGACCCATTGAACCTTTGACCCATGAACTATTGACATTTCCCGTTCTGTCCTCTGACAACCGCAGACAGCTTAAACAAACTTCCATCCCTCAGGATCACAACAAGAATAACAGAAAATGAACATTATTCAATCAAAGGAATAATAGTAATACAGAGAGAATGATTGGCCAAGAAAAGAAGTAACATCTCTCCACAATATTGACCTACTCTGAGAAAAAGTGCAGCAAATGTGTTGTGTCACTACACTTCAACCAGAGAATATACATGCAAAAAACTTTTACTGTTAGTCATAATCAAATATCTGTAAACTTCTCTGAAAATTTAAGAAAGGTGAAGATTTTGAAGTCTTATTTTCTACCAAAAGTGCACCGGCAAAATATATTAACTAGAAGAGGGTGGGACCAAGGAAAAAAAATTGTTTAGTGCAAGGGTTGCGGACAAAAATGGAACAGTTCAAACAAAAAGGCAGTAGCAGTAACCTCCAATTGTTACATAATATTTCCTTTGATGAAGTCCATTTTCAGTTCTACTTCTGCAGGTGAATTGCCCGACATCGAATTCCATATCAAGATTAGAAATCGTCAGAGTGAAGTCGCGGTCGACTTGAAAGTTCCTTCTATTCTTGTGCGCCTCGACGATGTCAAAGTTTGGATTGTTTGTGCTGTTAAAGATCCTCTCGGGATTCCACTCCGACCCGTAGACCACATCGACCCACTGTACGTCGGGATCTTTGGATATCGGAAGGTCACAGTGCAGCTGGATGGTTCCATTTTGTGTTGCAAATCGGTCGATTATTGCGCCTTTTGCGTTGGCGATCAGCAGTGTTATTGCTGAAAAAGATAATATCATACATTTTTAATAACTGCAATCTTGTTAAGTCTTTTGGCAAATTGAGCAGGTAAAATCAGATGAGAGTTTATGTAGGCCTATGGGATTTTAATCGTGTTTGAAAACTTCACAGTGAAATTTTCAGTATGCACACGAGACTGAGGCAATGAGTTCCAGAGTTTGGGGGCAGCCACTGAGAAAGCAGGAAGACCCAAGAAGTTGGCCGTTTTTCTCTTCTGAGACTTCTCTACCGGAAAATGTGTCCCCCCCACCCCCATATTCAACAACCCTGGCTATGCAACTGATCCGTATATACATAGATTATTATTATTACTATTATTATTACTATTATTATTATTATTATTCAACATAGAGATTATTGTGGCAACTAATCCGGAGACTGCATGGACACATTACATTACATTACATTACAGATTATGAAAACCACACACTGTGAGAAGGCGGCCACAACTGGCGCCAGCCACTCCCACATACCGGTAATCTATCTATAGAAACATGAAAACAACATGAACCACTACCTTATATAAATATTCATATATTTATCACTATAACATCTGGTTCATATTACTTTACTTTGCATATTTTAACTTCTTCCTCTGTATTTACATTACCCGTACATGCCAAGGAAACCGGTGTTTGGATTTGAGCAGACAAATAAGATTAAAGGAAGAGGTGAAAACGTCTTTCTGCGATTTACTCTTTCAATGTGACCATTAGTAGAACCAAAACATTTGCGACCAATCGGCCAATCACATTGTCCCGTAAAAACAACATTTTGAGCTGATTAAGTAACAAGTGTCCTGCATTCTGCCACTGCAGCATTTGTTTGTTCTCATTTCCTTCCATTAACACACAAAGGTCTAAATTTTAACTCGAAACTGGTCGCACTAGTACAGGAAACAACTTGAAACACTGCACAAAAATCCACTAAGAACACTTCTGAGAGTAGCTTAGAATTAGATTACCCCCATGCATTGTAGTGCTGTAATAATGCAGAAACTTTTATATACTGTACAATATAGCACTGTTGAATACAAATCCTAATGCTTCCTGCAGTCACATTTAGATGTTAGAACATGGCTTTTGCTGCAGCAAAGTAATTACCTCTTCTATCAATTTAAGAATTTTCACAGCATATGTGTGGTGATATCTTTTTGGTTCAGAGGCAGGGATGTAGCCAGGAATTTGATTTGAGGTATAAATATTTTGGGGTATAAATCTTAACCATAAACCACATAAACCATAAAAATCACATAAAAACTTTAAGGTAGACTGATTTGGGGGGGTATATATACCGATATACCCCACCTGTCGCTACGCCCCTGTTCAGGGGATTCTTCCAACATCAAACCTTTATCACTTACCTTCAGATCAAAGGTGGCTCCATATGGGAGACCCAGCCCCCTATTGAATGCCTGTCCCCAGTGGCCCCCTCTCCCCCCGTACTTTAGTGCAATCGTTCTGAGCAACTAGACTAGTCCTGGTTTGTGAAAAATAGTTGGCCCCATGATTAGAAGTTGCCACCCCCAACGGCTCCACACTTGTCAAATCCTGGAGCCGCCACTGCTTTGGATCATTTTTTCTCTTCTATTGCCCTTACATTACCGGCAAGTCCATTTAAAAGCAGCAACCCAACTAGATTCTGAAATCACTAGCTAATTGTTACTCGAAAGGACGGTAATCTATTGAGACTCCATCAAGTTTACATTACATTACCACTAAAATTTCCAATTTACCACCAACAAGTCTGTTCCATAAAGAGACACTATACAAACAGTGGCGGCTCCACCGGGGAGAGCCAGGGGGGCCCGTGCCCCCCCTATTGAGAGCCTGGCCCCCCAGTGCCCCCCCCCAGTTGGGACCCTATACTTAATGCTACATACATTAAACAACAAATGGTTGGCCCCCCATGATTAGAAGTTGCCCCCCAAACGGCCCCCCCACTTGCCAAATCCTAGAGCCGCCACTGTATACAAATATACTGTTTATTACATTATATTACATACACTTACATCCAGCTAATCTTTATTCCTATTAAAATATATCTTTTATGATCCTACCTATGACATTAACTTTATTTTATAGTAACTCATCATTAACAATGTCTTAATAGCCAGGTCTTAAATCCTGCTGGTTACACTTGGGTTAAACTAAATACCCATTGACCAGCTCATTGGAGCTGGAGATACCTGTTGCCAGTTTATTACCTTACATTAAGAGGGTATAGTGGCGCTATAAAAACAGAGAGATTACCTACATTCCACTGATTATTTCAGGTCTGGCAGAGACACCAATAAACATTTTCAGATCCAAGGAAGTAAAATAAATGTGCCTACATCCATAAGCATGCCAGTTGAATGAAGTCCCCACAGATAAATAAGCATCATTCACAGGACAGGATCACAGGAAAACCAGTCACTGAACACGGAACCGACTGATACCCACTTCCTCTGAGAAGATCATTACAGCTGCATGCCAGTGGCGGTTCCAGGATTTAGCTGGTGGTGGGGAGGAGGGGCTGTTGGGGTGGCAACTTCTAATCATTGGGGACAGATATTTACATATACCTGAATTAGTCCAGTTGCTTAGAACGAGCGCACTACAGTAAGAGGGCTATTGGGAGGGGGCATTCAATAGGGTGGGGCGGGTGCACGGGCACCCCCGGACCGCCATCATCGCCATGTAGAGCTGTCTCTGCGGCAAGGTAAGGTGCTCTCAAAGGTAAATGTTAAGAGTGTTATCGGCAGCATTTACATCTTATTGCAGTCAAAGAAGAGACTGGAATAGGGTTAGTAAGACCCATGTTTTTCTATGCATTTTTCATTTTTGGATGCGATTTTGGGGGTCAAAACCCCCCTTGGCTGGCTACCGATCGAAAAAACTTCTAAGGACAACAGAAAATAGAAAGAATGTAAAGGTGTCAGGAAAGTGACGACCTTTGTTTGGCTTGTCAGCTTCTAAATTTTTTTTTAAAGTTAGAGGAGGTTTTTTTTGCTTGTCAAGATTATTTTAAAAGTTTGGTCACAATTGAAACCAAAACCCACCTTCCGGAAATCCTGGCCACGCCACTGGTAAGACCCAGCCAATCTGGAATCCAACAAAAGGCTCTGGCTATCTCCAGGTAAATGGCCCTATAAGTTGCCCCCTAGGGACAGGTCTGGGGTCTGGCACGCCCCCTTCCCCACCCGCCGGCCTGTGGTCCTTGTTTTGAGGGTTGTTTATTGCCAGTTTAGTTTAGTTCCTGGCAATGTAGATTAGATAACTACCCGGAACAAATGATAATTCCAGCCGAGTTTGGAATCCAAAGAAGCAGGAATGCATCATCACACAAGTATACCGGTATACACCTAGATATGTGTGCGTGTGTGTGTGTGTGTGTGTGTGTGTGTTGTGTGTGTGTGTGTGTGTGTGTGTGTGTGACATTCAGCAATTCTTACAGATCCAACAAGCACTTTACTAAAACCATAGATTTCAATAAAACTCTATCATATTTGAACAAGCTTGTTTCAGAGGATAGGGAAGACTTAACAACAAAGTCCCACCCCACCCCAATGAGAAAACAATAATCTATGGAATACCATTTATTACAGCTGAAAAATGCCTGACAAGGAAAAAAGCTCATCACCACCACATGTTGACACTTGATTAGCAAGAAAAGGGGGAAAAGGGCATCATCATCATCATCATCATAGTTGCTTTCTGCCAGCTCATTAGCGGCAATAGCTAGACACAAAACTTTTCCATTTATCTTTTTCCGTTGTTAATCTCATTCCATCTATTATTGTCATTTGATATCTTTCGAAGTCTTCTTTGATGTTATCCATCCACTTTTTCCTGGGTCTTCCTCTTCCTCTTTTTCCTTCTTTGTATGTGTAGAGTGCTTTATATGGGAGTCTGTTACTGTTCATTCTATTTACATGTCCATACCATCTAAGTCTTCTTCTTCTGATTTTATCTATTATTGTCTCTTTCATTCCCAGTCTTTTCCTGATGTCTTCATTTCTTATTCTTTGTAATTTACTTACTCCCAATATCTTTCTCAAACAACTCATTTCTGCCACCAATAGTCTGTTTTCATCTGCTCTTTTTAATATCCACGTTTCTGATCCATAAAGCATTTGTGGAACAATGATAGTGTTGTATATTTGAATTTTTGTGTTGATCTTTATTTCTTTAGCATTCCAAATATGTCTAAGTCTTCCCATTGTCTGTAATCCTTTTGCTGCTCTCTTTTTAATATCTTGTTCGTGTCTTCCATCGCTTGATATTTCTCCTCCCACATATGTAAAATTCTTTACTTGATCGATGTTGTTTCCTTCTACTGATATGTGTATCATTTTCTCTCTTTTTTTGTTGACTGCCATGACTTTAGTTTTTGCTGGATTAATCCGAGTCCAAATCTTCTGCTTGTTTGATTTACTTGGTCTGTAAGCCTTTCTAAACCTCTAGCACTCTCCGCTAGTAAGCTTACATCGTCTGCAAATTTAAGGTTTGATATATTTTCTCCACTACAATTCACTCCAATGTTTAGATTCTCAGTTGCTATTTTAAAGATTACTTCTAGAATTATTATAAAGAGAGATGGAGATAGCACGCATCCCTGTCTATTCCCAACTTCTGTTTTAAACCATTCTGATAGGTCTTTATCAACTTTTACTGCACTTTCCATTTTCTTGTATATTGCTTGTATTAGATTTATTAGTTTCTCTTCTATACCAATGTTTCTCATAGCCTGCCATAAGCCTTCGTGCCATACTGAGTCAAAAGCCTGTTTGTAATCGATGAAATTGATGTATACAGTTTTATTTGCCTCTGTGTATTTTTCTATCAGTTGTCTTAAGGTAAAAAGAGTTGGTCTATGGTACTTCTTCCAGGTCTGAATCCTGCTTGTTCTTCTCCCATTATCTTTTCTATATAACTACTGATTCTTTTTGTATAATCTTTGTGAAGACTTTTCCTGGTATGCTGAGCAGAGTTATTCCTCTATAGTTATCGCATAATTCTTTGTCTCCTTTTCCTTTGTATATTGGTATGATAATTCCTTTTGTCCAGTCATCTGGCACTGTCTCGTTGTAGTAGATCTTATTAATTAGTTCATACAGGGTGTCTGTAAGTGTTTCTCCTCCTGCTTTCACTAGTTCAGTTGTTATATTATCAATTCCAGGGGCTTTATTTCGCTTGAGTTCTTTCACTGCTTGTTGTACTTCCTCTTTCAAGATGTTGGATGAAGTCTCCTGAATATTCGTGCTTGGTATTTCTTGGAGCACTGTTGAGTCTGTCTCATTTTGGTGTGTATATAATTCTTTGTAATACTCTCTCCATCTGTCTGTTATTTCCATGTTATTTGTTAAGATTCTCCCGTTTTTATCTTTTATTATTGCTCCTTTCATGTTATAGTCGTCACTTAGTTTTTTGATTCCTTTATACATTTCCTAAAGTTGGAGTAGACTATGAAACATGGAAAGGAACCATTGGAAAATGGGGAACAGGACAACAAAATGAGAGAGGAGAACGATTATTAAACTTCTGCACAGCAAATAAACTTACAATAATGAACACATGCTTTGAAAAGAGGGAAGACAAGAAGTGGACATGGTTGTCACCAGACAGCAAAACAAAAAATCTAATAGACTATATCATAATTAGCAAACGATGGAAATCAAATGTATTGGATGTGAAAACATGTGCAGCCGCAATTGGGTCTGATCACAAATTAGTAATGGCCAAGATTAGAATGAGACTACAGGTGGAAAAGAGAAAACAAAACAGAATAGTATTTGATGTTGCCAAATTAGAAGACGAGGAAACAAGAAGAATATACGAACAAGGATTACGAACGAAAATAGCAAGCATAGAATCAAATGACACGGTTGAGAGTCACTGGAATAAAATGAAAGAAGCAGTACATAAAACAGCAATGGAGGTAATTGGGAAAAAAGATAACAAACCTCAAAAAGAATGGGTTAGCCAAGAAGTAGTACAACTGTGTAAGCAAAGAAGGGAAATTAGAATAGAAGGAACAGATAAGCATCAAATAAACTGGATTACTAGAGAAATAAAAAGAAAATTAAAAAGAGATAAAGAGAATTGGCTACAAAACACTTGCAAAGAAATACAAAACAACTACAGTGCCAACAGAATTCAGGAAATGTATAAAGGAATCAAAAGGGCATCACCACAAAAATAATAACCTTCTAAAATTTTTAGGGGGACCCATAACTGATCTTAGGGGGTCAAACGTTTTTGACATAATTATAGGGGGTCACTGAAAGTTTTATTTATTTATTTATTTATTTATTTATACAGGACAATTTATTCGGCGCCGTAGGCATAACTAAGGCTAAAGTCAAAGGCACCTAACAACAAAAAGAAAGTTTGACAGTTGTTGACAAGGGGAGAAGGAGAGGGGGTCAAAAGTTGCCTAAAATTGTTGATGTCGAAACATAATGTAAGTCTAGTGCACGTGAAAACACAGCCTGAAAATTTAGGAACATTGACCAGAACACACACACAGAGAGAGAGAGAGAGAGAGAGAGAGAGAGAGAGAGAGAGAGAGAGAGACCATTTTGAATCTAATTTTCTATTTCGGTTCCCAATAATTAAGTGTTCCTGGGAGAAATAAGTATATTCAATTCCTTTTTGGGTTCCATTCTAATCAAATCACTTTGGTTCCATTCTGCTGATGGATCCCAACCGATCAGCAAATCCCAACTGGAATTAAGGTCCATTCTGTCTCAAAGCTAAGACAAAGGTACCAGCTGCTATCGGATTTACATAGGTACTGACCTACAGAACAATACACAATGACATATTGCCCACACACACACACACAAACACACATGCACAAGCGCACACACACATGCCCACACAGAGACCAAAACAAGGCACTTCAGACAAGAGGGTGGATTGGTTCTGACAAAGGGCAACAGATATTTTTTGCAGGTTTTCTTGAAAAAAGGTCTTCCTATAAAATTTTACTGTTCGTGTTTTGTACTGAGAAACTTAACTAAGTGAAAACACTTGTGAACGCAGCATAAGATTCAGTTTTAACATAACCTCTTAAAAACCCATTTATTAATATTATTACTATTATCACTTTAATAATAATGTGATTTTAAGTGGTTTAGGAAGCTAAGCAAGCCTGTGTGAAAACCACTGAAGCAACTCTCTGCATTCAATAACCTAGTTTATCGAGATAGCCTTTGAATCCGTTTACTGTTTCAACTGTCACTCCCACCTCGTACAAACTGTTCCATTTGTCCACAATTCTTGAACTAAAAAAATTTTCTTTCTTAAATGCACCCTCTGCTTAAACAATTTGCACTTGTGGCCTCTTGTGCTGTTATAGTGTGCCAATGCAAAGAATCGATCATATGGCACATCTACTTTCCCAGTCATTATTTTGTATGTTTCTATCAAATCCCCTCTCTCTCTTCTCCTTTCTAGTGTTGTCAGTCCACAATATTGAAGTCTTTTTTCGTAGCTTAAATTATGGCACCCATTGACCATCTTCGTTGCTTGTCTTTGCACTAAATTATTCGTCTCTATTACTGTTGTTGTTAGGCCTAATGGTTATTGTCCTGCTATTGATATTAAAATATAAGGAGTTTTCTAAACTCAAGTGTCTATTTGTAACTTAGAATAAATCTCAAAGTCCAGTATATAAGCAACTACACACAGATCTCCTTGGATTACTTATTTCCAGTGGCGGCTCTAGGATTTGGCAAGTGGGGGCCGTTTGGGGGAACTTCTAATCATGGGGGCCAACCATTTGTTGTTTAATGTATGTAGCATTAAGTATAGGGTCCCAACTGGGGGCCACTGGGGGACGGGGTGGCCCCGGTGGAGCCGCCACTGCTTATTTCTATGGTGAGGTTATATTTCTGTTGCTCATTCTGTGAGTTAACATTTTTACAACTGCTTTGTTATTGTTCCTAAAACGACATCTCTCCATAGTAATGAAACAATGAATTCTTTCTGGATGTCACTTCCATTGTAAATCAACATAAATGACGACATGACGACCGATGCCAACTGAATTACTAAAATTGCGCTATAGAAGTTCACTGTGGATGACAACAACCTGTTTCCTGCAATTAGTGTCACAGGATGTCAGGATCTGGTTTGAATTTTCTCCGTTAACTTCGAGAAAAAAATTGCAACAACAAAAAAACAAACACTTTTTCCAGACTTGGCTCTGTCAGAAGCAATTTCCCTTCCAATTGGCTTTCCTTCATTATAGTCTAAAGACTACATTTTTGGCTTGGCCTATCCTCCTTAGGTTGCTTTATTTGACTGATTGATTGATTGCTTTCGTTGACTGACTGACTGATTGATTGGTTGATTGATTGATTAATTGATTGATTCATTTAGAGTCTGTCTGATTGGTTGGTTGATTGGTTGATTGATTGATTTAGTCTGTCCAGCAGTTTCCCAGTCTGGCTGATCTCTGATATTGATCTGGTAATAACCAGAGGATTTTGAGTACCATTGGTTGATATTTTTGGGCATTTTAAGTGGTGCTACAAAAGTACATATACATGTACATGATCATAGCATATTAATATCACTATCGGACAACTTTATTTCCTAATTTTTATGCTTGTATAAAAACAGCCAGCATTGTGCTTTGCATCAGCCAAGCTGTGTGACTTCTCTATCAAAGCGTGTTTCTCTTTTTCACAGTTGATGGCCATAGCACAGCTCTCTTTCCTGCATCAATCCATTCAATCAGACTGTATAATCAGTCTTGACTTTATCCGTAAACCCTTAAATCAGAGCCGGATAATTGGAACTTCCTCCATCCTCCAGGTACTTATGCAGTACAAACAAATCAAGAGTACACCTGACAGGACCCGACAGGTGTAGCTCTAGAAGCAGCTCTGTAATCATCCTGCACTTCTTCACAGCTTGACATTTTCTGGACACTAAACACAGTTTTTTTCTTCAGGTGGGGTTTAACCTCCCACGCTGTGGGATGATTATAATACCCCGTTGGAAGAGGGTTATACTGTCAAGATTCCCCAAATCAACTCGAAATGAGGCGCCAGCAAGCCTTGCTTGAAATCATATACAGCACAATCACTAACAGAAATTATCAATGAAGATTGGATGATTTAGAAATTTTATTCTGCAATCAAAGATGAATGTCAAACAAACTGCATTGGGTAGCTTTTCTGGAAGTACAATGATTAATCCAAACTACCTAGTCTAATCTTAAACTTCTATAGTGCCGTTTCATGATGCATGGAAGCTTCACATTGCAAGCAAACAAGATGCAGGTCAAATTTTGTAATCTTGATTTAAAAAGAACTGTCTTAGCATGAGAAAGAGAGAGAGAGAGAGAGAGAGAGAGAGAGAGAGAGAGAGAGAGAGAGAGAGAGAGAGAGAGAGAGAGAGAGAGAGAGAGAGAGAGAGAGAGAGAGAGAGAGATAACTCATCAATTACCGGTACTGTGTATGCAGAATATAAACCAAAGGAAATACGTTGATCTGCATTACCAGCAACAATGCTGTTTCAGTGGGTGGATGAGAGCATTGAAACAATCGCCTTGAACCATTCGAAACCAGTTTGCTTTAAAAAATTCTGTTCATTGCTTCATCAGAGACTTTGCAAAATGAAATAGTCACAATGGAAAAATATGATGACCAGACAGCATTTACGATAAATTCTTGTAAAATACCTTTACTGGATATATGTATATGTTACAGTAAGAATGTGAAACAGTAATATATATACAGGGTTTAGTAGCCTGAAAAGTATATTTGCTCTCAAGGCAGGGTTATTTTTAGGATTATCAATTTGGACGGGGGTGTTGGTAAATTCTGAGGGCCTTCTGCCCAAAAAAGTCTGACAAGCAAAAAAATTCATCCCATAGCTGAAATTAGGGGGTGTCGGTCTAAAATTCGGGGGGAGTGTTAGGGGTGTAAAAATATCCCTGCCTCAAGGTGTTCTGGACGTCTCCCATACCACCGTGTAGCTAATATACACCTGTTTTTTTGAATATTCATTTATGTTATTGATATATTTGAAAGTGCTGGTACTGCATATATGCTACTGTTTCAGTAACTTCATAAATTCTTAATATATTAGTTTGCCTAATAAAGTGCGTTAAAATACGAGCATCACAGGAGCCCGAGCAGCTATACCGGTAGGTCTACTGCAGCTCGGCCTCTGTGGTCAACAATTTCCAGGGCACCAGTCTGTAGAGCCCAGCATGGTATTGCCATTGGCGTAAACTTGGGCGAAAAAGTGGGGGCTCATCCCCTGCACCTTCCCCCTTTCCTATGGCAACCTCTTAAAAAGTGGGGGTGGGGACTCAAGCCTAGAGGCCTATAATGGAAGTTTACGTCTGTGGCCACTGTACCCTGAAAAAGCCCCTTTCTTGATACAGGGTAGCTAGTAGTGGATAATGTACTCAGGCCCGACTTTATGTGTTGGAAATTGGGCACTGTGTTCGGGGCCCCGCGCATCTAAGGGGCCCCGCGCGCCCCATAAGGGACCCCACGCGCTCCGCTCCAGCCTTTTAATGTTTTGACCTGTTTTCAACTCTTTTTGCCTATCACACTGCTGGAGGGTAAATCAAGTGAAAGGTCAAGCACCAAAAAGCGCGATGAACTTTTTTCTCATCAACTTTTTTGAGCATCTGAAAAAAAAAAACGTTTTTACTCCCGCCGGGGCCCCTCAGGCCGCCAGATGCCAGGGGCATCACACTGGCAAAAGACGGGCCGGAATGTAGGCCTACTTGGAATCTGCTTATGTAAAAGCAAGGCTGTTCCGACAATAGGCCTGCTACTCCTAAATCGACCAAGTCCATAATAAATAAAAATAAATCACACTAAATTCTCACCTATTGTGAATACAATAATAGCAGTTCCCATCCTGTTATCCAGTGAGACGGAAAACATTCGCGGATATAGTGAACTTATCCGCGGCGAACTATACTAAGCAAGAGCCTTAAAGACAGTTAAAGACCGCGCCACGCATTTTATTAAAGGTCGGCCATCTGGCGATCGACGACGACAACAGTCACGTGCAGTTCATTCGCCAGATGGCCATTGCAATGTTAACCCTTTCGCTGCTTTGTGCTATACTGGCATACGTCTGTATAGAATATGGCTGCCAAATTAAGTTTGACAAAAGTAAGTAGAATCACGCGAATTTCTATATCGCTTTAAAAATCAGCACCGAATTAACTCATTATTTCTATTTCCCATCCTGTTATCCAGTGAGACGGAAACATCCGCGGATATAGTAAACTTATCCGAGTCGAACTAAACCAAGCAAGAGCCTTAAAGACAGTCAACGACCGGCCACCTAAACCTAACACTAACCCTAGGATACTGTAATGCAAGCGGTCGGTGATATTCGCGCGCGAATTGCTCTGAATAGTTATTTGCGCTCGATATGTTTTTATTCGCGCTCCGAGCGCGAATAATCACTTTCTTTTATTAAAGGTCGGCCATCTGGCGATCGACGACGACGACACAGTCACGTGCAGTTCATTCGCCAGATGGCCATTGCAATGATATGATTTCAGGGTCATTCATGCAGGGTCATTTAATCCAGGTCTTTTAATCCAGGTCATTTAATCCAGGTCATTTAATCCAGGTCTTTTAATCCAGGTCATTTAATCCAGGGTTTCCCAAACATATGGAAGAATTTAGGTGGTTTGGTAACTGCACGAGCTAAGACATTTTGAATCGATTGGAGTTTACAGATGGAAAGCTTTTGGAAGATTGTGAAACAGTGAGTTGCAGTAGTCTAAATTAGAGTGGACTATTGAAGTGGCAATGGTCGAAGCAGTTTTAATATCAAGGTAGAGACATAGGCCTATATCTCGAATGTGGGCATAACGGGGTTTTGATAGTTGCGATATGTGATCTTCGAAATTTGGATATGTCTAAGTCTCTTCGATAATAATTATGACAATGATGATGATGATGATGATGATGATGATGATGATGATGATTATTATTATTATTATTAAAATTGGTTTTGTTCAGTGGCGGTTCCAGGATTTTTGGTGGGGGGATGAAATGAACTCATATAGGCCTATAAGGAAGCTGGTGGATGAAAATAGGAGGAAAATCGATAAACTGCCGAAAAAGGCTCAAGAAAGGGAATTTCATCCCTAATTTTACTACACTTTTACCAAAAAAATAGGTTGACAAGCAAAAAAAGGTCATCCACAGTTTTTCCCATAGTCTTACTAGACTTTTACCCAAAAATAAGTTTCACCAGCAAACAAAGTCCGGTGGGGGATCCACACGTGGAACAGCCACTGGTTTTGTTAACATATTTATCGCAAATAAATTAAACCATTAAAAAACTCAACACCGTAATCATGGTTCCGAAATCGTATTTTAAGTTTCACACATGAAGCATCATAATCGCATCCGTCGTCGTAGTAGTAGTAGCAGTAGTAGCAGTAGTAGTAGTAGTAGTAGTAGCAGTGGTGTGTGCAGCAGTGCAGCAGTAGTAGTAGCAGCAGTAGCAGCAGCAGTAGTAGTGGCAGTGGTAGTGGCAGTAGTGGTAGCAGTAGCAGCAGCAGTGGTGGTGCAGCAGCAGGTGGTGCAGCAGCAGCAGCAGCAGCAGCAGTGGTGGTGGTGCAGCAGTGGTGGCAGCAGTGGTGGTGGCAGTGGCAGCAGCAGCAGCAGCAGCAGCAGCAGCAGCAGCAGTGGTGGTGGTGGTGGCAGTGGTGGTGGTGGTGGTGGCAGCAGCAGCAGCAGCAGTGGTGGCAGCAGCAGCAGCAGCAGCAGTGGTGGTGGTGGCAGCAGCAGCAGCAGCAGCAGTGGCAGTGGTGGTGGTGGTGGTGGCAGCAGCAGCAGCAGCTGGTGGTGGTGGTGGCAGCAGTGGTGGTGGCAGCAGCAGCAGCAGTGCAGTGCAGCAGTGGCAGCAGCAGCAGCAGCAGCAGCAGCAGTGTAGTAGCAGCAGCAGCAGCAGCAGCAGCAGCAGCAGCAGCAGCAGCAGCAGCAGTAGCAGTAGCAGTAGTAGCAGCAGCAGCAGTAGCAGCAGCAGTAGCAGTAGTAGTAGTAGTAGTAGTAGCAGCAGCAGGCCCAGTCGGGAGGTGATCAGAGGAGCGAGGCAATGATGATGACTACAGCATAGGCAACGACGAGTCCAACGGCCAAGGCGAATAAGGCGATGTCGACGACCCTCTCGACCGAAGTCGCTGCCCGCGGCACGCCGCGCCAATCGCCCGCGGCGGCGGCGGCGGCGGTGGGAATGCCCGGCGGCGGCGGCTCGGTCCGCCGTCCCTTATCCGCGGCGGCGGCGGCGGTCGCGTCTTCCCTCTTAGTCCTCCTCTCGTCGACGGGCGTCACTGCCGTTCCCCATGTGACGGCGGCGGCGGCGGCCGTGGCGTCGATCGGCCCGAAGGGGTAGGGACAGTCGAGGCCGATCCCCCACTCCTCGCCGATCTTATCGGCCGTCGTGTAGGTCATCTCGGCGGCGACGGCGGCGGCGGGGGGAGGAGGCGGGGGATTGCGGCGGGGTCTCGTATCCGGCGATGTCCGAGACGACGACGACGACGACGATGACTTTCCGGAAGAGGCGGTCCTGTGTCGCCGGTGGCGTCCTCCGACGACCGACTTGCAGCTGTCCGGCGTCCGGAAACGGTCTCCTTCGTCCGGTATTCTGCTGCAACACGTGACCGCCGACGTCCGGCAGAAGATGGCCCCGCCCCGCCCCGCCTCCGCCGGAAGTGGAGCGCAGGAAGACGATACTTACGCATGCTGACGTCACTGAGATGACGATGAAGCAGAAGGGGAAGATGGCTGCGAAGAAGAAGAAGAAGAAACAACAGCAGCAGTTGGACGATTTAATATTTAGATTTTAAAAAACACAGAAATTGTCAGAAAATGTTATTTTGCTTGGAAGAGAGATGGAAAAATGGCGACTGATCACAGATCAGATGCATGTCAAGGTCCAATTTCTCTAAAGAGTAAAACGGTCTGCGATGTACGGTCACGTGTGATACGCTGCCGTATTGTATACGGTACTATACAATACAATACAAAATCCCTTTATTGACATCAACCTCGACAAAATGCAAGGCCAAAAAGTATCGGATATAACGTATATTTCGGACATAACGTGGTACATTTTACAGACCCTCTAAGTAGGCCTACGTTATAACGAAGTTCTACTCTGTATTCAGCAGATTTGCGATTCTTCATAATTATTGGACATTTGAGTTTCTCTCCTTTCCACAAGTTGTTAAAACCCAGATTTTAAAATAATTAAATAATTTACCGCTACAACCCTGGATTTATATAGAAATCCATTTCTGCCCTCCCCTCCCCAATATGAGTCTGAATCTTAAAGAGCATCGAATATTTTTTTAAAATTTTCCAATTTTAAAATGAACTTTCAATCATTTCTGTTTGAAATCTAATTGTATTTTGAAATTGGATTTTCCGCAATTTACTTATTTCTTAATTTTAAAATTCCGTTGCTTCGAAGCGGAGGATCTTGACGCATAAATTTCTTAAGTGTTTAGACTTAGGCTGAGTCTTAATGCAAAGACCATTAAAACTCCTGGTCACGCCCACGGTAGCAGTCCCCATTAGCGCAGCCATGACGGGGCGCAACAGAAATCGGGGCCAGGGTTATTTTTAGAATTATACATTTGGGGGTGTCGGTTTATTTTGGGGGTCCATCCTTGCTTCTTGCCGAAAAGCCTGACAAGCAAAAAAGTCATCACAGGCTCAGATTTTGGGAGGAGGAGGTTGGGGTTAGGGTGCTGGTCTCAAATTGAGGGGGTGTGTGTTGGGGAGTGTTAGGGAGTGTAAAAATATCCCTGATCGGGCTTAGACCGGTAGTGAGATTTATGCAAAACAGATTGAATATTTTATTAGTTTGGGGAAAAGGGTAGGGTGATTGCCCTTCGTGCTGCCTTATGATCTGAAAATGCGTTCCAAACTCAAGATCGAATCTATTTTACCCTATTTCGACTGGGGCTCCGCCCAGACCCAGACGAGGGTGCCCACGACGCTCCCCAAAACCCCTAGTCAGATCTGCAAACCTTTGGCGACCCTCCCCCAATCTGGAACCCTGGTTACGCCCATGGTGACAGTAATCTAATTACTCATTCGAACATGTATTTGTGTATTCTTGATGCAAACCTCCCGCAGATTAATAAATATTAGATATTATCCAATTATCCATTCACAGTTCTCTTCCAAGATTTAAACCTATTTCCGTAATTCTCGCCTCGTTTTTCGCTTCTTCCTGTAGTCAATTGAGTCGGCATTTTCGCATTAGGCCTACCACATTTCAACATTCACGCCCAAACACACACACACACACACACACACACACACACACACACTGAGGAGTAAATGAGGTTGTAAATAGTTTTCGTTCGGCGCCTTTGCTCGTGAATAAATTACGCGAACGTTTACCGCCAGACAATCCATTATTCGCCAGGCGATCATCGTTTAGAACAGTGCGCTAAATGAAAGTCAAATCATTGTCAGGGCTTAGAATTATCCTATGATCCATAGAAGTATGAATCCATCTCAGCAATGCATAGAAGAAACAAAAAAGGGAAACAGAATGCTGGAAGTGAGGAAAAGAACAACAGTGAGTCGAGACAAAGAGATAATCGCAAAACTATATAAGACATTAGCAAGGTATCATCTAGAATACTGTGTTCAGGCATGGAATCCATTTTTGAAAAAAAGATATAGAGCTTTTAGAAAAAGTGCAAAGACGAGCAACAAAGATGGTCAATGAATGCCATAATTTAAGCTACGTAAAAAGACTTATCTGGAGAAACTAGGTTATTAAAATGTAGAATGTAATTACGGATGTATTCACACAGGCTAGTTTAGCCTCATATACAGTAGGCTATAGAGCACTTGAAATGACGTTATTGTACAGCGATAGTTGCGCCTAATATCATTTTAACCCCAGGCCCGTCGAGAGAAATTCCGGGTCCCAGGGCAGAGCAGTCACGGGTCCCTAAAAGTTGAAAAGTTTATACTAACAAAAAAATTGTCTTCAATAAGTTCATAAGTTTTATGCAGATCAAGTGTTTAAAAAAGTGGATATGACCTTCTGTTGTTTGTCAAACTTTTCAGGGCGTTAAGAGAACAAGTAATGCCTTCGACACAGACTCCCCCAACCGCCTTCAGTGT
>CM030851.1:1095468-1105468 GCA_018105865.1 Metaphire vulgaris | reverse complement strand
GGGGATACATCCCCTCCCACCGGTCCACCAAAATGCCTCTTCAATGGAAGATGATCGTCTATAGATGGATTAGCCTTGATGTATATACACAAAAGATATGGACATATCCAGAGAGAATGTCATCGATGAATTCGCTTCCAGCAATAGAACACTCCATTTTGCACTATGATTTTGTACAACCAGACTAAAATGGCTTTTATACATTGTCAATTCTGAACATTATAGTTTCATAAATCAAATCTACAGATTTCTTCCTAAACCGTTTACATATAATTCCTTTGACAATTGGCGGGATCTTCCTAGAAATTCATTGCATCCTCCCCACCAAGAGTTCTTGGAACCGCCACTGTGCCTCCGTATTATATCAAAAACTATGACTCAGTATACGATATCTCAAAGCACAGAGAGAGATTATGCATGGAATGCGTTGGAACCACTTAGTCTATAGAATAGAATACCTTAGAATCAGTAAAACTGTAGAGCCAAGCAAAGCCGGAGAGAAAGGGCAGTCGAGATCGGTGGTGGGTAAATCAAAGGCGGATGGACCGAGCAAAACAAAGGCGCATTCTATGATGATTAACGGTAGATCTTAGCGATGGCAATGCGCTGATTTCACGAGTTACGTTGGTAAATAAATTCCAGAATCTGTAGAATTACATTGAGAATCATCTAGCGCCAATGACTGTATACACGAGAAGAAAGGACATCAACAATTGAAAGCCCTGTCGAGTATCAGGTGAAATGGCAAGTAAGTCTATTGAGGGATGACAACTGGTTCAGCGTATCACAGGTTTCACGGGCAACAACAGTTGAAACAGTGAACGGATTCAAAGGCTATCTTAGCTAAACTAGGTTATTGAATGCAGATGGTTACATCAGTGCACAGAGCTTTAATTAGTTAATTTGTTGTATGACAGAAGCCAATTAAAGATTTATTTTAGGAATATATCACGTCAAGAAATGTAAAATAGGTAAAGAGTCGACCATTGTACCTCAAAATGAAAAGATTCGAGTTTTTAAATCTTTCTGAAAAACGTTTTGATAAGGTGCCTCTTAGGCCTACTCGTGATGCACGTTTGAAAAGTGTTGCTCGTAAACCTTATCTTTCGTGCAAATATCTTTGCCTTTGGACAGTGGCGTAGCCAAGGAGTGTGGGGGTTAAACCCCACCTTGGCAGCCGAACATTTTTTAATGAGTTTCTATACATTTTTAGTTTGGGCGCTATTTTGGAGGTGAAATCCCCCTTGGCTATGGAATGTAACGGTGTAAGATGTGACGACCTTTTATTTCCTTGTCAGCATCAGGAAGGGAAAACTTGAAGAAGGAAAGAAGAAATGAAGATGACCTTTTTTGCTTGTCACATTTTTTCGAAGTTGATCACGGTCAAGACCAACCCTCCTTTTCGAAAATCCTGGCTACGCCCCTGCTTCTGGATGGAATATTTGAACGTAATCAAACGAAAGACGATATGTAATTAATTGTCTGGTGCAAATACGCCGATAAAATTTGTGGATCAAAGCCAAATCTTGAATTTCTTAATGGCAAATTTGAAACAGCGACTTGTTATTTTAATGTACAGAATAGCACAGACTAAGGTTACGGGATTATTTTTTCCTTTGAGACCGAAAAACGAAGAGGTGTATTCAGAATTAGGAAAAATCCGAGCAACTAAAATTCATGCAGTTTCTGAAGAGGTGAAGCTGTAAAACTGAATCAAAAGGATAAACGCTATTGTGCCGTTTCAATCTAATTGAATAACTTAAGCACATGTCCTGCTTTTGAGTTGAGATGTCATAATAAAGATGTTGGCGTATATGCCAAACATACGAATACTGCTTACCAGAGTGAATTCGATCAGAACACAAAACTGTCGCGTCTCTTCATCCTACGCAATAAAAAGTGATCCAACACGAATTTAACTGTAAAAGAATTACCGCAGTTTTCATTGTCTGTGACTTTTTACACAAAGGTATCAATCTCTAAATTGATTGTTTCAAACGCGTCGAAATAAGATATCCGAAAAGAGATACATTTCGAAAACCAAAAACAAGTATCTAAAAGCATTGTTTCTGTGTATAGGCCTATAGTCGACTAATTGAAATTTGTCCTTGGAGGTGCAGTCCTTGTCTTTGGAGTTTCAGAGCTTGGGATTATTCAGTCATTGTCTTTGTCCTTGTCCTTGAAGGTTCAATCCTTGTCCTTGAGGGACCGGTTTTTGTCCTTGTCCTTGAAGGTTCAATCCTTGTCCTTGAGGGACCGGTTTTTGTTCTTGACCTTGTGTGGGTTCAGTCCTTGTCCTTGTGGGGGTTCGGTTCTTGTCCTTGAGGTTCAGTCTTTGTTAGCATCTTCGAATTCTTCGAATGAACCCACCACTTTGGTGATCTTTTCCGGGTCAACGCTGACCGAAGTGTGCTCGCCATTTGACGAAAGCCTCGAGTTTCTGCGGAATTGCGTCAAGAATTGCCTCAAACGTTTCTCTGATTTTCCAGGCAAGTTTTCCAAAGATCTTTCTACTCAATACACACACACATACACATACACATACAAGTTACTGATGATGTATAAACTGCTGTTGCAGTTATTAGCATGAAATTATAAAGATGACGATTTTGTGTCGGAGAGATAGTAAAGAATTATTGCTTTAGGCGTCTGAGGCAGGCGTTCAACACGCAAAGAAAAACAGTTGGCGGAGTGTAATAATTCTGATCAGAAGAGGCAAGACATTAAAATACGACGACATTCGTACAATGTTCGCTTTCAATTGCTTTTCTGTCTGCAGTTCCCGTGTTGAAGGCGTAAGCATTGTCGCCTCTGACTCAAGTCTTCAACGGACAGAGCAGCGCAGGAAATAACCGCACGTGACATGCTGTTAACATCGTCAGCGTCGAAATCTTGTCACACTGGAATTGTTTAACCATTAGCGTGTTTGGCATGAGAGAAAGAAAGAGAGAGAGAGAGAGAGAGAGAGAGAGACAGACAGACAGACAGACAGACAGACAGACAGACAGACAGACAGAGGGAGGAATGGAGAGAGAGAGAGAGGAGGGAAAGGAGATGGAGAGGGAGAAAGAAATGAAAAGAGCCAGGGACAGACAGACATAAACAGAGAGAGAGAGAGACAGACAAACAGACAGACTAGGACAGACATACAGAGACACACAGAGACCTAGAGATAGCGACTGAGAAAGAGACAGAGATACAGATAGAAAAAGAGGCAGGCAGACAGAGACAGACAGACAGACAGACAGAAACAGAAACTGAGACTGAGAATGAGAGAGTCAAGCAGGCAAAGAGAGACAGACAAAGAGAAACAGGTAGATAGAGACAGACAGTCACAACGGAGAGAGAGAGAGAGAATGTTGAGGCATATATAGCACCACTTATGTTTGACGAACCCTAACCAGATAGACTGTCTGTTGCGTCGTGAAGTCTTAACTGGAATTAGCACATCTGCCGGTCGCAGTCCACCCAAAGGCATCCGGACCCTGATCTATCGACCCTTTTCTCGTTGTCTATACCGGGTAATCCAAACGACGCAGTTCACTCTTATTATTGCTTCTTTTGTGATCTTCTGCCTTTCGGACACAATGGAGAGAAACCGTCTCCTTAACGGTAGCCACTGCTGCTGCTGCGTCGTCATTGGCGGATAGGGAAGCTAGAGATAGTCTGTCTGCGGCCTTTTTTCCAGCCTGCCATTTGTACCGTTTCACGCATCGCAGGGCAACAGACGGCGGGCGACCGGATATGATCGTCTGCTGGGAATAATGCCTCGTATGCGTGTTGCCGCCGGCGGTTTTAGAAATTCGGAATGTCGTCTGCACGAAATGGCGGACACGTTTCAAAATTACGCAATTCATTTTAATTTTTATATTTAAAAATTACAATTGAAAAATTCCATCTCTTTTAAAGGATCTATCCAACAAACGACAATTCTTAGACAGGGCTGCAATTGCCCCCGCCGCCTGGAAAAATTGTGAAATTATGGAAGGGGGAAATCTCCCCCTAACAGGCCTGTATAAAACACTGGCTCCATCACGCTGCTTTGGGGTGCAATCGATGGTACTCCAAATCCATCGGCAAAATACGCGGTGAATATTTCCATTGGTCAGGCAAAGTGGGAAACTCAAGGGCAGACTATGGGGAGAAAAGCAACCTGCTGTCGATTCATAACAGAACAGGTGAGCATATAGTCAACACAACGACTCCATCAGTGGACAGACCCATCCAAGTACTAACCGCGCTCGACGTTGCTTAACTTCGGGAACCGGTTGCAGAACGCCAAGTAGACGGTCATGCAGTGTGCATATATATACACTATGCTATATATATATATATATATATATATACATATATATATATATATCTGCTTCATCAAAGATTTGGGTCGACTCATTGCCCTTCAATCCGGGGCAGTGGCGGCTCTAGGATTTGGCAAGTGGGGGGCCGTTGGGGCAACATCTAATCATGGGGGCCAACCATTTGTTATTTAATGTATGTAGCATTAAGTATAGGGTCCCAACTGGGGCCACTGGGGGCCAGGCAGTCAATAGGGGGCACGGGCCCCCTTTCAGTGGGGCCGCCACTGATCCGGGGACAATAGAGAAGGAAACTACTTATTTCAAAAATATCCGTCACGATTCAGCGTTTCAACGCCATCGCATTCGAGGAACATTTCCAAATCTGCAACCGAACGAGAGCTAGCACACTAATTTCATGTCTCCGGACAATTTTTTTATCATAAGTCCTCGGGAATGAAGTACCGAGGGCATAAATATATATATATATATACAGTATATATATACTATGCTATATATATATACTATACTTTATATACTATACTATATATACTGTACACACACGTACACACACATATGTAATGTAACAATGTAACAAAATATTTGTATAGCGCCTCTTCTGAAAGATCACTCAGAAGCGCTTCCACAGCAAATTACTGTATATTAACAAAGAGATAAGTTTTAAGTCGTTTCAAAAAGAGGGCCATAGAATTAGGAGTTGCTAAGCCTTGTCATACTGGCGTCAAGAGCATTCAAAGGATAGGGCCAACTGATTCAAAACCTCCTTCAGGAACATGGAAGTTCGTGCTTGGGGCACACTGAGAAGACCATTGGTTGTGGACCGAAGACATGGCCGACCAGGGATAGAGCTAAGGGGATGGAGTAGCTCTGAAAGGTAAGATGGAGTGGCACCATAAAGAGAGAGTGCAACCGTCCTCAACATACGAAACTCAACTCGAGCAGGATAAGGCAGCCAGTGTAAAATAGACGTCATATAATCACTAATGTGATCACGTCTTGTGACACCAGCAATCACCCTGGCTGCTGAACGAAGAACCATCTGGAGTTTATCAAGTCGCACCGATGGAAGAC
This sequence comes from Metaphire vulgaris, assembly GCA_018105865.1. Lineage (NCBI taxonomy): Eukaryota > Metazoa > Annelida > Clitellata > Crassiclitellata > Megascolecidae > Metaphire > Metaphire vulgaris. The sequence goes on along the minus strand of CM030851.1, from coordinate 1,100,081 downwards.
CAGCAAAAAGTGAACCACAGTAGTCAAGCCTTGAGCAAATAAATGCATGAATCAAAGTAGAAGCAGATGGCATGTCTAGTGTACGTCGAATCACTCTAAGCTGGCGGAGATGATAGAAGCAACTGCGACAAAGTGAGTTAATATGATCCATAAAGGTTAACTCAGAGTCAAGAATTATACCAAGATCACGGACAGAGGAGGAGAAAGAGAGGCCGGGGAAGGCAGACTTCACAGACATATGATCAATTTTTAAGAGCTGACCTCGAGTACCAAACCAGATGAGCTGAGTTTTAGCTGGATTAAGTAAAAGACGATTTGAGTGCATCCATAAATGAAGTAAGTCAGAGGCTTCAACAAATTCACGAGTGATCTGCAGCGCATTAGTGGGGTTGGAATGTGAATAGGCCTGAATATCATCAGCGTACATATGTGTTTTAAAATTATATGGTGCAAACAAGCGTGCAACATCAGCAGTATAAAGTATATACAGAAGCGGGCCAAGAACTGAAACCTGAGGGACTCCACAAGTGACTGGCACTTCACGGGAGTAGGAAGAACCAAGTGATGCAATCATGCGGCGTTCAGAGAGATAGGATTTTAACCAGGCCAGAGGAAGACCAGAGACACCAAATGAGACAGAGAGGCGCTGTAGAAGAATATCATGGTCAGTGTCGAAAGCAGCTTGACATCAAATAGGGCAAGAAGAGTGACTTCTGACCGATCGATGGCCCTATAGAGATCTGAGAGAAGATGCAAGAGAAGCATTTCAGTGGAGTGTGAGGCACGGAAACCAGACTGGTATTTCGGCAGCAAATCATTAGCCTCAAGATATGGAAGCAGCTGAAGAGTGACAACCTTCTCAAGGACCTTAGATAAGAAACTGAGGTTTGAGATAGGGCGATAATGACATTTCAGACTCATCAAGGCCAGTTTGCTTAAGCCAGAGGCTTAACTATTGCCAGTTTCTGCGATGCAGGTAGGCAGCCTTCTTTAAGAGACCTATTGCAGAGTAACGTTAAAAAGGCAAGAAACAGTCAATATAGTCGTGCACAATAAAAGTCGGAATCGGATCGAGTTCACAGGTTTTCGTAGGCATAGAGAGGATGACGCGTCGAAGAACATCCAACGTAACTTCGTCAAAGTCCTGTAGACAAACATCTGTAGTTGTAAACTCTGGCGGCTGCGACCCAGCTGTAGCATCCCTCACACGACGAACTTTAGATATCAAATAATCCACGAACTGATTTACAGTAAACGATAAATCCGCATTCAGTTGTGAAGAGAAGGCTTTGTACGACCGAGAATATCATTGAATGTTTTGAGTCTACGAGAGGAGTGAGCGCTACGTGAAATTTGACACTCCCAGTAGTTTCTTTCTTTGTCACGAAAAAACATGCATGTCCCTGATCATAAGTACAGTCTCACGACGGTCATCCGGGTTCTTTGTTCGTCTGAATTTCCGCTCACACTTCCTAACACGACGTCGAAATGTTCTGCATTCTGCGTCAAACCATGGTGACAGAGGTTTATGACGAATCTTAACCTTGCGTACTGGAAGGAGATCATCAAGTAACCGTCTTGTTGTTGAATCGTATAGTTCAAACAGCGTACTCACAGAAGCAGAGCAAGGTCTTCTATGTTTTGGCACAAAGGGCTTGATTGAAGGCCTTGGCAAAATGCTTCACCGTCGAACTTTTTCCAGTTACGCACATTCCTGAGGAAACAGGCTTGCTGGAAGGAACGGAAAGGATGCCGAGACAAGGCCATGATCTGATATTGCAGGGTGCATATTTGAATATCAGATGCAGGAACATCCTCACGAGTGATAATAAGATCCAAACATCCTCCATTGATGTGAGTTGACTCATTGACCAGTTGTACGAGCCCAAATTGATGAAGGATAGCAACAACGGTTTTAACATCCGGCAAAGAAGGTCTTTCCATATGAATATTAAAATCTCAGCCACTATCACATGCGAATTGAATATGGCTAATTGCTCCAGACACTGCTCCAGTTCACTGAAAAATTCACTTGTAACAGGTTGTGAACCTGGCCGATAGATGGAAAGGACAGTGCAAGGGCCATCTGGCGTAGAAAATGTCAGGCGCATTGACTCAGAGGTAGTCGTGGTAACATTGATGTCGACTTGTTTTATTTATAAAACGATGGTATACTGAACGATACCACCCCTCTTGAGTCACAGTTTTGACCAATTGTGCCTCCAAGCAGATCGTGCAATTTGAAAAGTGTAGCCTGGTGGCGCAGCATTACAAACTGCAACATCGGATGACCGTTCATGAAATGATTCGGTGACGATAAGGACGTCAAGTTCTTTGGAGACAATTTCATTCATGACCGCCGTATACTTGCTCCTTATAGAACGTACATTCCACGTTCCCAGTCGGAAACAGTTTTTCACACGCACTCCACGAGTGGCCTGGAACTCATCTAGGCACGACACGGATAACTCAAGGCGATGTGGTCGCCAATCGATGAAGTTTGAACAGTGTCTTACGAACGGATTGTGAAATGACCAGATTCAGGCAAAACGAAAATCACGTAGCTGCTCACCAGAGTAACGAATTTGGGACAAGGGAATGCATCCTACTGAAGACGGGGACTCTGCAACGTGTGTCGAAGAGTTCGAACGGAAAGAACTGACGGCTCCAGGTGCCGTTGGAGCTGGTCTCCGATCCGAGTAGGCTGTCCAGATGAATGCTCCGTTAGCTGCCAGTTCCAGAGTCGGTCGGGGGCGTCTTCGACCTGTCCTCCTACCGCGATGACGACGAGCCCAGCGCGGATTCCCATGAACTCTGAGTATGCCAGTTCGATCAGACAGTCGACGACGCATAGAGGGGCCGATCACCGGGAGAGCAATTCAGCAACTTGATTTCGATGGACGAGTAGTTGAGCATGGCTAAAGTCAAACGCTCCAACTCAGAAATCCAATTAAGAAACGTTGCGATAGAAATATATACAAACGGCAGCCATGTTGATTAACGGCAATTTTCAAAATGTTAACGGTGTTTGTTCAAGACAGCTCCGTTTCCTCCTAATTACGCCGAAGTCGCTCAAATAATTAGTCAACTAGTACTATATCCAGATGAACTGTCAAATAATACGAATTTTAGCACATAATGAGAAGCCAAACGTGAAAATAGTCCAACGAAAACACACTTAAACCGCAGGATCAAAATACTTCGGCAGCCACAAGCGGCGCCACCTAGCGTATATATATGTATGTATACATGTGCTATATATATTGTGTGTCACATGTATGTGTGTGTCTGTGTGTTTGTGTCTGTGTGTGTGTGTGCGTGAAAAGTGGCTTTGTCCCAACCTCTTTGGCAGATGTATCTGAGTCTGTAGTTGCCCGGAAGGCCTCGGAGTCTCCATCCCTGTTGATCGTGTCCGTGGGAGAGAGCGAGGAACAGGTGGGAGGAGTCGGAGTCGGTCTTCGGGACTTCCTTCTTCTTCAGGGCCGTTGTCGTCACTGCCGATGACAGAGAAGACAAAACAACAACCAACAGCAGCCAACTGTCAGGACAACAGGCGGCTGACAATGCCCGTCCATCTGGCAGACAGACAGACAGACAGACAGACAGACAGACAGACAGACAGACAGACAGACAGACAGACAGATAGACAGACAGACAGACAGGCAGACAGACGGTGCTGCTGCTACTTCGGATAGATTATTATCAGAATGCCAAAAGTAAACCCTTGTGGAATTTGCCAGAAACGGAAGTCGAGATATCGACTTCCGTCGTCTCTCTCTCTCCCTCTCCCTCTCTATTATATATATATATATCTGTATAGGCCTATATATGCTGTGTTCTGTCTTTGTTTATCTGATTGATTTCTATGCATAATGCTGCGGCGCTATATATGAAAGTAAAAGATTAGATTAGATTGGATTGACTGACCAACTGACCAGTGAATTGATTACCGTTCATGCAAACTGTCGCACAGGGAAATCTGCCCCGTAGTGTCCGATGACAGACACGAAGCAACACAAGAGTATAACGAGAGACACTTTCGTTCGTTGAAATCGGATTATAAGATTCCCTATAATACTAGATTCTGTATCAGAGAGTATCATTTGTTCAACGCAATAGATTTCTTCATCGGCAAGAAACAGGGACGCACTCTTCTGCACCTAATGAACCGATAGGGTACTGAGTACCAGGGCGTAGCCAGGAATTTGATTTCAGGGTATAATGTGATTTGGGAGAGGGTATACATTTTTAAAAATTTTGAAAATCTTAAAATACATTAAAATTTTTAAGGTAGCCTGATTTTTTTGGGGGGATGGGGGTATATACACACAGATATGCCACCCCCCGCCGCTATGTCCCTACTGAGTACTGACCTGGGGTCCGGTCGGGGTCGTCCCAGACCCATAGGTCGGCGTCGACCATTCCCGCCGTCCACCACTGCTCGTGGGCGAACTCCTGACCGGTCCACTTGACCCGGCGTCGAACCTGGCGCCGGACGAACTCCAGTTCGTCTTCGGAATCGATGGTCAGGAGACGGGCGCCGAGGTCGACGCAGCGACGCTTCGCTTCGTCCCGGGTCAGGTCGTTGCGTCTGCTCGTGTCCATCATGAACA
>CM030851.1:1020468-1090468 GCA_018105865.1 Metaphire vulgaris | reverse complement strand
ACAGTGAGCTCCGGTGTTCCATACAGACTTTGCCCCTTTCGTTCAATGCGTTATATACGTCGTGAATAAACTGCAATAAAAATAAGAGGTGGCTCATTTCGAACACTGCAGAACAAAATCGGAAGAAGCTGCATATTGGTTATATATTCAAGTAGGATTTGATGCAATTATGAAGATGGGGACAAGCATAAATGTGGTTTTCGTCAGAGAATTTGTTCAAAACTCTTAAATGTTTGCATATCTATACACTTACTGTTCACTACTCAGTATATTGTTTAACAGATCAAGGTAACATATAGTTTTTTTGCGCCTCACTTTCAAACGGAGCCGAGGGCATCTGCCCTGTTTTCCACACCCTGGATGAGCCACTGCATATAAGGAGGGTTATACGGAGGTCTTAAATCTCGGCTCGCCGAGCAATCTACTCTCCGCCGTCGCTTTCCTCGCTTTAAGTGTATTAAAAATTCAGGGCATCCGCCGCCAGAGAGGGAAGATGGCGGGCTTTTAGCGCTGCGTCTTTCAATTCCCCCGGTGGTCGACGCCCAAGCGGCGAATCGAAGTGACGTCGTACACCCCCGTCCCTCCCCCCTGTCCCTTTGATTTGTTTGGGCGTGACTGTCATAAAAGGAAATTGCGCGCGCTCTTCCTAGCTCCTTTGCTCTTCCGGTGACGTCTTTCAAATGGCTTAAATCGCCCACCAAACAAATGGACGCACTTCCCTATATAGGACTACTGCATATCACTGACAAGACAGCTGACGTTTACACAGAACACTGCAGGTCTTAGTGACTGCAAGAAAAACAAATCTATACACCGTATAAGATACATTTAACCATAAAGGGCGCCGACACATTGGGGCAAGAGGGGGCAATTGCCTCCTCGTGGAAAATGCAAATCTATTTTTGTAACTATATTTTGCTTTTTACCATTATTTTAACACTAGAACCACTACTGATGCACAAAGTGAAACCGTGCAACGGAAGGGTAGCGGATTCGAATCTGACGATCCTAGCCACTGCGTAGCGAGCGACCTCTAAAAGGCAAGTTTTTGATCGTCACTGTCTGTGAGGAAAGTCAACAGAATAGACAATTTCCAGATACACTTGAGATTTCGACCTATCCGATTCTTCGTTTGATGTCCTCTGTAGTGGCGCAGCTATAGTTCCGGAATAGGGGGGGGGGGCACATAGACATTTTCCGGCGAAACGTCTCCGACAAGCGAAAAGCTCTTCAAGTTCTTTCCACATGGATATATTCTCTTTGATCATACTTCCTCCCCTCCCCAGTTTCTCTATTTTTGGCGCAAACCCACGGCCGGTTCCATCCAGAATAAGGGCCAGGGATATTTTTACACCCCTATCACCGCCCCGCCCCCACAACAGCCTCCCCCCAATTTGAGACCGACACCCCCGCCCAACACCCCACAATCTCAGCTGTGGGAGGACCTCTTTTGCTTGTCATTTTTTGGCAGGGGACCCCCAAAATTTACCGACAACCCCAAATTGATAATCCTAGAAATAACCCTGATATGGACCCCGTGGCTGTACCAATAGCGTACTGTGTAACAAAAATCGGAAACATTGTAGTTCAACTTACACTCAGACCAGTAAAATTTAACATCGTCAACCTCACCGATGTTCGCATTTACAGCGACCGGAAAATAAAAGACGCCGTCCACTCTGTTAACCCCTTAACTGGGTGCCCCGAGTAATGCTCGTCCATTTTACATTGAGTTACAAATAGTTGCCCAGTTAAGAGGTTAAGCTGAGAGGCCGGCCAAAAGGTAAACGTTTGGCACAGACGGTTGCGCTGCATATGTAGGCCTACTGTACATGTAATAGACGCCAAGAAGCTTATTCCGAGGAAGGAAATAAAATTCACGGCTGAAACATCTTCAGATACTTTATCGTCAACAGGGTTTCGTCGAATGGGCGACGATTTGCTAACATCACAAGCGGAAATGAAGTCTCTCTCTCTCTCTCTCTCTCTCTCTCTCTCTCTCTCTCTCTCTCTCTCTCTCTCTCTCTCTCTCTCTCTGTCTCTCTCTGTCTCTGTCTCTGTCTTTCTCTGTCTCTGTCTGTCTCTGTCTGTCTCTGTCTGTCTCTGTCTGTCTCTGTCTCTCTCTGTCTCTCTCTGTCTCTCTCTGTCTCTCTCTGTCTCTCTCTGTCTCTCTCTGTCTCTCTCTGTCTCTGTCTGTCTGTCTGTCTGTCTCTCTCTCTCTCAAATAGAAGATGCGATTCTTTTCTTTTTCAGCGAAAAATTGCGTGACCGGTTGAATAAAATATTTTTTCTTAAAGTTCCGACCGATGAGAAAAGTGTCTTAATGTGGACAAATGGAACAGTTTGGATGAAGAGAGAGCAAAAGTTGAAACAATAAATGGATTCAAAAGTTATCTGAGAAAACTAGACTACTGGACGTTGAGTTATAACAGTGGTTTTCACACAGGCTTACTTAGCCTCCTAAACCACTTAAAATCACGTTATTATTATTATTATTATTATTATTATTATTATTATTACTACTACTAACTAAAATTATGATGAATTTTTATTAGGTCTTATTATTATTTATTATTTACTTGAACTAACGTTGTAAAATGATGATGATGAATTTTTGATGATGATGATGACGACGACGATGTCTTGATGATGGTGTTGAGTGACTAACATGGAATTTTCAGAAACAATTTCACTTTTGAAATTACAAATCACGCTTTGAATTAATCCAAAAACTCTTTTGTCGCAAATTCAACTGATGAATATGTGACAAATTAATGATCGCACCGCACAAATTGCTGTTTTCATTTTTAAACCACCCAAATGCTTATGATTAATGTTTGATGATGATGACGACACGACAAAGATGCGCTGATGATGATGGCATTTGAGATCGAGTCAGTTAACTTTAATCATATTAAACAAATAGTTGCTTCTATCATTTCTAGAGTGAACCTCCTAGACAGAAACAACTTGTCACATTTATTTGTCACTACTTCGACTTTTTACAAATATCACGACTTTAAACTCCAGAATTAATCCAGGGTGATTGCTGGTGTCCAAGAAAAATGAAAATGTTTTACACTGGCTCTCTTCTCAGCAAATTCAACTGTCAGAATATTCGGTGACAAATTAATTATCGCACTTAGCTCTATCCCTGGTCAAATTCTTCGGTCCACAACCAATTTTCAGTGTTTTTTAAACCACCTTTGGAATGCTCTTGACGCCAGTATGCGTGGCTTAAATCTAATTCTATGGCCCTCTTTTTATGATTCTTTGTTTAACAGTAATCCAAAGTGATCTTTCAGACACAGGCACACACATTACACATTACAAGATATATGCGATGAATTATTTCAAGACATTAATCGCGAGATCCTGCAGACTGAGACCGACGCCACTTCTGAGCATTCTCTCCAACAGTCCAAGAGACACATGCATATCATGGTTTACATATACAACATCGTCTCGCGTTTGACCACCTATCACTGTAGAAGAAAAATGGATTCAGCAGAAGGACAAGGGTCTTTCGAGTGTCTTCCTCCTAAGAGGCGTAAGGGGCCATCCGTCTATGCCACAGGCAACAGTTTGGGCGCCGATGGGTTAAGTCTGAGACGCTGCTGGAACTAAGTTTCCATGCACGGAAGGAGGGTTTCTATTGATTAATACAAACGACTGAACACTCTCCATACTCTCCATGGCTGTTCGCGTAAATGTAATACGCCACTCTTCCGCTCTGTCGGAACTCTCTCTTCACGCGGAGTTAGGTAGAAAGAGACAGCGGGTTGTCTGGTCTGGCCTTTGGGTTGATAGATCGCTCGCAGGACGCTAAATATAATGTATAGAAGACAGTTGCTCTGTTCATACGATTAACGTCGGCTCATCATCACAGTCAAAAGCATCATCATCGTCGTCGTCGTCGTCGTCATCATTTGCAGTAGCAGAGCAGCATATTCCCTATAAAAGACCGATAGAGTCATGACTGTTGACATTTAGCAGTTCATCTGCGGTAAGCTTGTCGTTTGGTTCACAGATGTAAAAAACGTTGGAAAAATAATTAAAAACGTAAAAAACGTAACAAAAATTCTTTAAAACGTTAAAAAAACCTTGAATAAAAACGTTATCGACGTTTCTCTGAGCGAGATTAGGGAGTGTGCCTTACCCACCCACGGAGAATAAACAAGCAAGTCACACTGTGCAAAACGACTGTAAAATGAAATAAACAGCAATAATACTGGCATAAATTGTTTACTCTATGTTGTAAGTAAATAAAGCTGTATGACCTACTAATAAGCAATCGACTTTAGACCTACTCTATAGTTAATTAAACAACAGAAAGCTAACTAATTAGCTCGTCGTAGCTGGTTTCAGAAAATCTGTGTTTTTATTTTGCCAACGTTTTTTATTATAAAAAACGTTGGCAGAAATAAAAAACGTAAAAAACGCGGGAAAAATTAAATAACGTAGAAACGTTTATTACATCAATGGTTTGGTTCATGTTTTATTTTGTGTTGAATTTTCTTCTCTTCTTTCCCCTTCTTTTTCATTCTCTTCCCTCCTTTTCTCTTCTCCTCTCTTCTCCTCTCTTCTCCTCTCTTCTCCTCTCTTCTCCTCTCTTCTCCTCTCTTCTCCTCTCTTCTCTTCCTCTCACAACGAAATAAAAAGTCCACACGATGTCCTTTGGCTCTATGCTTCACCATGCGTTATTATTCTTCAGTACTCAGTAGATCTTCGGACTAAACCATCCGGATAAAAACGGTTTCGAAATTTCACACCACGATATATCCACGGAAAAGCGATCAAAACACTCTATCGGGTCATCACGTAGAGACGCGAATACATCACGTCACGTGACTCCGCCGCCGCCGCACTGGAGCAAAAGACTCGTACGATTGCGTGCACGACCGTTGTACGCCACCCCCTAGAGACCGTCAGCGCTAGAACGCATCGAAACATAGAAGTCGTCATCTCATCGATCAGACTTAAACGCTGCGCAGGAAAATGCAGCGGTAGCAGCAGAAGCATTGGGTCAACGAGAAGCTACGACCGATACCAAGAAGGAGGATCTCCGCCTGATTGAATGCGGTTTTTGTTGCCGGTGAGGAGATGATGGCCGCCAGCTCAGAGCCTTCACTGGCTGTACGTTCACCTGATACACGCACATAACGCCGTTGCTGCTGCTGCTGCTGCTGCCGTTTCCGGGGGCAAATTGCCCTTTTACCCCCGGACATTTCAAATTGCTCCCGGCTATTTTGGCATACTGCATCAACTAACAGCAGTCCCTAGCTGACTATCCCCCGGACTTGTCAGTTTCCCCCGGAGTCCAGAGTCTAGATTAAACACTGCTGCTGCTGCTGAAACTATGATGAAAACTTGGTTTTAGGAAATCACCTCGCATTTAGATAGATAGATGATAGATAGATAGATAGATAGATAGATAGATAGATAGATAGATAGATAGATAGATAGATAGATAGATAGATAGATAGATAGATAGATAGATAGATAGATAGATAGATAGATAGATAGATAGATAGATAGATAGATAGATAGATAGATAGATAGATAGATAGATAGATAGATAGATAGATAGATAGATAGATAGATAGATAGATAGATAGATAGATAGATAGATAGATAGATAGATAGATAGATAGATAGATAGATAGATAGATAGATAGATAGATAGATAGATAGATAGATAGATAGATAGATAGATAGATAGATAGATAGATAGATAGATAGATAGATAGATAGATAGATAGATAGATAGATAGATAGATAGATAGATAGATAGATAGATAGATAGATAGATAGATAGATAGATAGATAGATAGATAGATAGATAGATAGATAGATACTACATCCAGCAGAACTCCTAAATTTTTGACGACATCAGATCACTGTATCACGTTATTACCCAATTTCATACTCGTGTAAGTGCATTTCAACTGTTGCTTTTTCGTTCCAAAACAGACCAGTTCGGTTTTACTCGGATTGAGTTTAATGCTTTCTTCTGCCATAAATTGCAAATTTTTCCATCGGGGTTGGAACTTGATGTAAAACCAAATTCAATAGCGTATGTGGAACAATAACCACGGTGCGATTTGTAGTACGGGAAGGGGGATTTTCCTCCCCACTGTCCAAATACACCCCCCACATAGGTGGCCGCTGACATCCCAGCCAAGTCAAGGAAGTAAATCTTCTCCACCAACCCGTCGGCATGACCCGACCCCCCCCCCACACTGCTACAGGTCACAAACCGCATCCTGACAATAACTATGCACTTTCATTTTATAGCACCAGTTCTAATAATGTCAATCGCGGGTGGAATGCTAGATGGTAGAAGGAATAAACATGAATAGAGCCAGCCACTGGCAGGCCCGTCGAGAGAAATTCCGAGAAGATGAAAAAGGACTACCTGTTTTAGAAATGAGGAGAATTCTTGGAGTTACTAGATTACAAAAACTTAGAAATGAAGATATATGGCAGCGGATTGGTCCAAAGAATGCAGGTGGAATGAATTGGACGAGACAATAGTATCGACTACCAGTGTAAATGAGTCTTAAAAAAATCTAAGTACTACAAGATACTAGATTGGTCTTGCATGGCTAGTATTACTTACTATAGACTGTAGAATAAAGTACTGTAGAAGTGCAGTAACTGAACGAGGCATGTATGCCATTGGAAACTGCAAAGTTTTATTGTTATTTGTGTCGACAAACACAAGGGAAATCTAAAAGACAAGAAGACCAAGAAGGAGAATACAGAAACAAACCCACAAGAGGACAAGAGGGCAAAGAATAAGATTACACAGCAAGACCATAATGTGAATGAATGCGGTGGATGTAACATACAGCAGTGGTTCTCACACAGGGAAGATCCTACTGGACCACTATTATTATTATTATTATTATTATTATTATTATTATTAGTATTAGTATTAGTAGTAGTAGTAGTAGTAGTAGTAGTAGTAGTAGTAGTAGTAGTAGTAGTAGTAGTAGTAGTAGTAGTAGTAGTAGTAGTATGTTCTAATTGTGATCTGCATTGAAATCGTTTATACCTGGCGTCGTTGTTAAGAGCTGCTTATGACTTTCGCTGGGATTGGATTCTCTTCTGGACGCCACCGGATCCCCCCTCCCGTCGGCAGGACGCCGATCTTGCCCTCCGCGGACCCTCCCCGGCGGACCCTGCGTCAGACGACGGAAGGAGGACCCAACGACCGACGAACGGAATCCCGGAGAGATCGACGACTCCAGTCGAAGTCCATCGGTTGCGTCGACGGAACCAGTCTCCAAGTCGCCGACGACGAAAATGATAATCCAAACAACAACAACGACGACGACGACGACGACGTATGATGAGGCGGGTCGTTGTGACATCAGGGTAACTCCACAGCGCCGAATTACCAAGGAATTCAGTAGCAGAAGATCCACGCAGTCTTATGGTCAGTGCACGGCCTCATAAGAACGATAAATATATTCATCACTCGCTACGAATTATTGATTTAAAACCTCAATTATTATTATTATAATCGAGGAAGAGGTATCAACGGCTGAATTCCTGGAAGAAACCGCTAGAGATAAGTACAGTATTCAGTCAGATTAAGGAAGATTTAGTTGAAGAGTGAAGACAACCGTATAATATAGCGATTGAAATCGCCAATCGTTACTTTGAATTTAGTTAATTATTGTCGATAGGTGTCGACGCAGTACAAGTGAGGAATGTTCCGTGCCTTGGGGAAGTAGTTAGACAGACGTCTGTCCGCCCATTTGCTCGCCGATGACGATATAATCCTCGGCAAAAGAGGGACAGGTCTTCGTCTAACGGTCACGTGACGTCGTGTGACGGTCACGTGACGTTACGCGCAGACGCGACGGCCGATGAAGACGGTCGTCTGCGAAGCGATTGCGCAATCGGCAGCGGCAACACGCAACACCCGGGAACGCAATAAATCTCTTCTTCAGACTGACCTCTCATAATAATAATAATAATAATAATAATAATAATAATAATAATAATAATAATAATAATAATAATAATAATACTTTATTTTCGTTAAAACTGTCACTTGTTTTGCGCTACAGAGGTTACTAAGGATCGGAGGATGGCAGAGAGTGGGTTACGCCCTGGAGCGGTAGGATGAAGGAGCAATGTTCAAGCCCCGTTAGCGCTCTCAGTGGCTTTCACACAGACAGTGATAATGCCTCCTAAGCCACTTAAAATCAAGCTATGTTTAAAGTTACGTCCATTTTTTCGAAGGTAAGTAAGTAGGTAAATTTATATAGCCCTTTCGAAATAGTACCACAGTGGCTGCTTATTATTATTAACCATTTCTTTCTAAGACGAATTCAAATTGGTTTAAATCCGAGGTAGACCCTTAAGTACCGGTAGAAGCCAGTGCCGTAATATTGTGAGAAATCAAAACAGGAAGCTGACTATTCTTATTCCATCCTTAATTACCTTCTGCTGGCGATCGAAAGTCTAAGAAACAAAACCAATTAAGATCAGTGGTGGGGAGACCACCCGCCCAAAATACGCCGGGGAAATATGCACTGGGTTTCTAGTGATGATGATGATGATGATGATGACGATAATAATAATAATAATAATAATAATAATAATAATAATAATAATAATAATAATAATAATATACTAATAATAATAATAATAATGCAAACACAATAATGCTAACACAGAATAATAATAAATTTGAATAGGCGATGAAATAATCGATCGAAGTTAATAACTGGGCATCCCGGATATATCCGTAAAATACACAAGCATAAGTAATGAAGGAATAGAAGAAGAAAGAAGCCTGATAGATACAATCCGGAAAAGGCTGGACATGTATCCGGCATGACTCTTTACTAAGAACAATAATCGAAGGAAAAATGGAGGAAAGAGAGTTTCGAGAAAGATGATGTTGGAGTGGATGATGAATAAAGGATATCAGGAACTCAAAGAAGAAGCAAGCAATCGATCGGAGTGGAGAAACTGGATACCTGGACCTGTCGAGAGACAGAAACACTGATGATGATCTAATAATAATATCCATTAGGCCAGCTTGAAAGCCTTTGTTCTATTCCAGCTGCAACTGTTATCAATGAGTCTACGGCTGTTTTGCAAAAGAATGCAAACACAATCCGCAGTATTTGCTGCTAACACAGAACACATAATAATATTTGAATGAGGCGACCTTCTGAACTGCGATTTCCTTCTCTAATCGATCGACAGTTAACCCCTTAACTGGGCATCCCGGATATATCCGTCCATTTTACATTGAGTTACAGTTAAATACACGGTTAAGGGGTTAAAACGTCTCAGAGGCCGTCCATAAAAAACACGTCTCGCTATTTTTGGAAGCTTTTAACTTTTTACCCCTCACCTTTGTCACAGCCTCGTCACAAATAAAGGACCCTCTTCTTTTAAAGCGTCGTCCATAAATTACGTCACGCAGGTTTTCTATTTGAAAAATCCGAGTTCTCGTTCAAATTTCAGCAGCGAAACATAAAGATATGCAACTTCCAGCAATGATGACAAATGTAATTGAGATTTACCTTGCATAATAATATAATTACTATGCGCCATTGACTAATTCTGTTAGAATACATTGATCGGAGACAAAGTAAAACATCACTGTTAGAAAGTGTGACGTTACAGTGATTTTTTCACCTTCCCACCCCTGTCACAAATTGTCACTCTTTCAGTAACTCCTCCCCATCGCGCTTGACGTGCTTTATGGACGGTTCCTCAACAGTTGACATAATCGAATTCACGGTCCATTGAATCGAGTCTGTATAAAGGCGTGAATAAACCGCGTTTGCATTAGACATCTTCAGAAGCATGTTTCCTCCCTTCGAAGACAACACCATCGTCGTCAGCGATCAATCTTCGCCAAAACGGGCGCAACATAAAGACTCCATTACGACGGATCTCAGTTGCTGCGACCTCCCGACAACAGCCATCCATTGCGACGGGGGTCTGTATAGTCTTCCGTCTGTGGTCGTTAATGCTCTTCCCCGTCTCATCTCTTGTGCTTTGCGTTTAGCACTTTGCCCCCAACGGGCGGCGCCTGGGCTCTCATTATCTCCGGCACGAAGCGGTTTGTCACTGTCCGTTCATGGGCATTTCGTAGGAACATTTGGTCGGTGATTACGGGAAACAGCGTTGCGTTAAAACAGCGGCAGAGATATTCACCGTGGAATCGACGAGGAAGAAGCGTAGATTCCTCCGGCGTAAACCTTGGATGAGAGGGGGGCGGCAAACTCCCGTGCCTTTCTCTCCTTCCCAGTGGTAGCCTGTCAAAAAGTGGGGGCTCGAGCATAGAGTCCTTATAATAGAATTTCGTGGATATGGGCGCACCGGAGATAGCCAAGGTTCCATGAGATATACAGACATCATCAAAGCAAACAGGTGCTTCTCATTTACCGTGGCGTATACCTGGCAATTTTGGCATCATGGGCGTTGTCATGGGCTCCCCTAATTCCAACCCTTCGCTGTTTTGATTTGTTCAACACTAAAAACGTGATCAAGAATATTTGATTAAATAAAAAAGTAATAAAGTTAAAATAAGTTTTAAAGATATGATCAAAAATGATACTATTCGCAAAGACCTGGGACGAACAAAGACTGTTGTGGAGAAGATCAAAGACAGAAAATTATCGATATTTGGACACATCTGCAGAATGAGGGATGACAGAATAATAAAGACAGTGATGATGGGCAGATCAAATGGTATGATTAAAAGAGGATGACGTCAAAGAGAAGATGGATCGATGACATTCTTGAATGGACTGATATGCCTCCCCTCAAACCAACACGAAAGGGCCATGGGGGCGAGCACTTTTACACCATGCACCCGAGGACAGACGAACGTCCTTATGGAGATGGAGTGTGATGATGATGATGATAATAAATTAATCGCCAAACCAATTTCATTAGCTTACAGCAATACAAATTGATGATCATTTACTGTACAAGTGCTTATCAATAATTATTATCGCGAGTGATCCCGTTTTGCTCGAAGACCTACATGTATTGTGGGGACTCTTCCTGAAAGAAGTCGTCTCATAGGCTGCACCCGATTGGACGGCTTGCAGTCACGTGATTAATCGCCTCTGACGTCACTCGCTGGACGAGCAATCAGGATAGTCCCTATAGGGACGGGATTAAAAAAAATCCCTCCCTCACCACCACCAAGGCACCAATACGAATCCTCCTGTCACTCATCCACCACACCCGAGACAGACAAACGTCAGTTTTAGAACCGCTTGGCAGACGATATATACTCTGATAACTAATCGCCAATCGAATTTCAGGACAGATTTTGTAAACTATGCTATGTTCAAATTTCGAAAGGTTTATATATATATACATATATATATAATCTAATCTTAAACTTCTATAGCGCCACTTTCATAATGCACAGGAGCATCAACCGATGGCACACCACCAAATCCAAATCACTAAAGATCCAGGTCAAAACCGAGTATCCAGGCCGAACAAACGGGGGACAGTCAGAATGGATAAGCCTGAAAGAATTTCGATACGATATATATATCGTCAGCCGTTTATATATGTTGACGATATTTTTATATATATAATATATTTATTTAGCAAAGAATTTCTTTAGAACGTACTTGTGCTCGCCGGGTCTGCTGAACTGACATTTTTAAAACTTAGTGTTATTATTATTTCCGAGGTATATTATATCCAATATTCCAATGACCGCCGGGTTAGCGTTTTTACACTGGGACCGTAGGGCCTGGTACGTTATAACCGAGTGCATTATAACGAAGAGAGAGAGAGAGGGAGAGGGAGATGGAGAGAGAGATCGTATATAGCTACGATCTGACATGACATGACTTAGGACCTATACCCCCCGAACGCGTAGCAGCATCGGCGCCACTGGTAGCTATATATCTCCGTCCTAGCTGCTTGTTACGTACCAGCCTCACACCGCTCGACCCTTACCACCCCCACCCCCACCCGAAGGATTGACGCCAAAGAAGATTGGCGCCACTGACGTGACGGGATTGCATCAAGCGGCAGATGAGAGAGAGACAGAGAGAGAGAGAGAGACAGACAGACAGAGAGAGAAAGAAAGAGAAAGAGAGAGAGAGAGAGAGACAGACAGACAGAGACAGAGACAGAGACAGAGACAGAGACAGAGACAGAGAGGTGAACGGCCGAGTCTTGGCCCTGGGAAAGCCTCTGATGAGTATCGTAAATTTTAGCGTCAAATTCCAGCGCTTGATTTTCAGCGGACAAAAAGCGGAGACCAAATTCAGGAATCTCCTCGTCTTCTGAGCAGCAACTATACTGGCTCTGGACTGATAGATTTCTGGGCCGTGGTTCCAAAGCTTTTCAAGTACTGATATTAACATTGGCGGTTCCAGGATTTCTTGGTGGGGAATGAAATGAATCCATAGAAAGTTGGTGGGAGGGATGAAAATAGAAGGAAAAAATATTAATAAACTTTGCCGAAAAGGGCTGAAAAAGGGAATTTTATCCCTAATTTTACTATTGTGTACTTTTACTGAAAAATAGGCTGATAAGCAAAAATAAGGTCATTCGCAGTTAGTTTTACTAGACTTTTACCCAAAAATAAGTTTCACAAGCAAAACAAATAAATCCGAAAGTCCGGTGAGGCCCGTTGGGGGCATGCATCCGGGAGCAGCAGCATCCCCATTCATCCCTCACGTGGAACGGCCACTGATAATTAAATATATACGAATAGTTAAATATACAAGTAATTAGATATAGGCCTATAAATAGTTGAATAGTTCACTATATTTAATCTTAAATTTATTCGTACACCATTTAGACTCTCACGAAGCCCTGTAATTAACCATATGATAGACATTCCTTTGCGGAATCCAGTACGCAGACATCCTAACATTGAAAATCTGTCATTCGCTAGATGGCGGCAGATGCAGTATTTCTGCTGTAGGGGTCAACTGACATGACCCTGCGCCAAACTGAGCAAGATCTATTGGTTTCAGTTGGCTTACAATTAACCCCTAGTATTCCTCGAAACCAGACCAAATGCTGTTAACCGATTACAATGATATTTGCCAGTAGCCAGGCATAGCGCCTTGCCATCAAATTCGACCTCTGACCTCTGTAGGCCTACTTCTGCGCATTGATACGATTACGATTACGACCGAAGTAGGCCATGCCAAAACGTTTCCCAATGTCCAAACGATGCTACGCCCGGGTAAACTTGATAGCATGGGCATGCTTTAAGATAAATTTATCACAACACAAAATTTCGGGAAAAATCTTGACAAGCAAAAAAAACGTCGTCACTCGAATTTAGGAATTAAAAATCTACGCTATTTAGGTGACGACCCTTTTTTGCTTTTCCGCTAAATTCAGCTACACGTCGGTAACGACCTTTCTTCTGTTCTGTCCACTAAATTTGGGTGACGATCTCTTTAAAAATATTTTTTGCTTTCCCACAAAATTTCGGTCGTTTACTTAGCTACACATTATTAGGCCTATGCACAATTATATGTAATTTTATCACTGCACATTTTGTGTATCACTGCACGTTAAAACATTCCCTGCATGATAACTTCCATTGTTTGGTGTCTTGCTGACTGAGCACGATCTTTTTCTTTTCCTATTTTCTTAATTCCAAGCCAAGCAAGGCAACTAGGCATACAGAATGGCCTTCTTTATTTTCTAATGGCCTATACTGGTTTTCCGCCATTAGTGAAATATGTGCATATGTCAGTTTTTCAGTGAATTCTGGTCTTTCTGACTCTCGAATGCCTCAGTATTAGACGCTACATAAATTATTAACTGAAAATATGAACATTATATCAGTTCATTTTGATTTAATTTGCAATATCTAAGCATCGTTCAGATAATTATACAAGTCTTTCAGGGTTTCGATTATAATTACATATCCATGCTTTTTGTAATTTATGTTCTGAACAGTTTTTTTACTTAGAAAGCTGACAGCGAAAACTTCTCTTTGTCGTTTTACCATGCAGTTAGTAGTAACAGAAATGTTAGTTCCATGGCCAAATGGATCGTGACCATGAGGCAAGTGAGACCAGTATACATCAGGACGGAACGTACCTGTTTGTCTTCACCTGTCCCCCTTAGATTGCTCCCCCGCAGAACTGACTGACCTGTCTGGCTTGACCTGGTTCTGATTCGGATCGGATATGGTACGTCTTCGACTTATGCTCTAGGCAATATAATAGTGTCGCCATAGAAGTTTATACTGTAGATTGATCGAAGTAATTTGCAACTATCCGAGAAGTTTGATTTACCCTCCTTAAATTCCTGCATGGAAAGGGGTTTTGGAGGAAAAACTAGGACAGGAACAAAATTTGCAAATATTTGAGAAATATCGACCACTCGAATATATCGAGCGCTGAATTTTGGAAAAATATGACTGCGACCGAAGTAAAGAAAGGAAATAAACGCGCATCGGAAGGAAACCTGACATTTCTAAAAGTTTCGCAGCATATTTGTCTGACCTATATTAATTTGACTGTCCGCCATCTTGGAAGTGCCTTCCAAGCCGAACGGAACTGTTTGTAACATTGTTGTTGTTGTTGCTGCAATTTACCTATTTGCCACGACAATGACATATAAGCCTACAGTGGTGTAATAGTTATTGGAATTTATTGCATTTAGGAATTTTAGACGCGTATAACGATAATTGAAGTATCGACACTGATGCTCCGGCAATTAGCTAATTTCGGTTAAACCATCTGATGCTAAATTGTCAGCATAATTATTGTTCTCTGCCAACAGTCATTAGTGTCAATGGTTAGTCAGAAAACATTTCTAGGTTATTTTGTCCAATGTTAATTTTCTTCCTTCTGCAATTATTGTCAGTTGTTTTTCTTTCAAATCTTCTTTTACGTTGTCTACCCATTTTTCCTGGGCCAGCCTCTTCTTTTTTACCTTCCATGTATGTGTAGAGTACTTTTCTGGGAGATCTCGAGTCTTCCATGCTATTTACATGTCCGTACCATGTTAGTCCTTCCATGATGGTAGTCTTCAGCTCAATCCGCTGCCGAATATCTTCATTTCTGAGTTTTTGAAGTCTGCTAACTCCAAGAATTCTTCTTAGGCAGCTCAATTTCTGCAACGAGTATAGTCTTTTTTCATCTTTTTTTGTGACCCAGGTTTCAGATCCATATAGTATGGTCTGGGGCGCTAATTTGTCTAATAATGACAGCAATAATAATAATAATAATAATAATAATAATAATAATAATAATAATAATGTTATTATTGTTGCTGTTATTATTAACCCAATATATAACTTAATCTTTCTTATAAATACGGGTACATATTTATGAGACTTTTGACATAATAATAATAATAAAATAATAATAATAATAATAATAATAACAGAACTATATGTTGAGTTTATTAGACGTTCTATTAATAAATTATATCAAACAGTCAGATATCTTGTCTATTACACTGAATATTCAGTTCCTGTCCAAAAACTAAACACTTGGAGTACATACTACAGTATTACTAGTCAGGAGTCAATCTTTTATCAAAACCTGTTACGTCACTGAACTTAATAGTTTCCTGTCAATCAAGCAGCCTATCTACATGCCTCATATAGGCCTATTGGCGTGCTTAGAGTAGGACAGAAGACAGATGCCCTGGACGCCACTCTAAGGGGGCGCCAAAACTTTATGATTTTGCTCTGATTGGCGTAGAGAGAGAAGAAACTGAGAAAACTGACTTTGAGCACATCATGCATTCCTTCGTATTTAAGCTACTGTACTACTGAATGCATTCGCATCAGTTTGCATCAGTAAAAGCAAGAAAAGTGCATCTGTAGTTTTAATTTTGTGAGTTGTGTCAAAATAAATAATACATGGTACAATGCCAGGGTCACGAGAAAGAGGTAGACCAAGAAAAGAGTGGGAAGACAACATCAAAGAATAGACAGGACTCACCATAGAGCAGGCGACTAGAACAGCAGAAGACCGTAAAACATGGACGAAGACAGTCCACAATGCAACCAATCTTCGGAGCGAATACGACGGTTAAAGACAAGTCGTGTCAATAATGTAGTAGACCAGATATTGGGTCTGGCCTACTACTGGGGAACTAGTGTAAGACTAAATCATTGTAGATAGTTAAACAGCCTGAACTAGCTCACGGTACGGGATCTCTCTAGATGTTATTAGAGTTCAGTGTCCCAGAAGTCCAAGAGAACCGCCGAGAGAACACGTTGCCCTAGTGCAGTGCAGTTTTATTAACATTAGCAACCAAATAACAATTCTGTTAGTCAAGCTCAACCCATCCACATGCTCTAATATATGACAGACATCAGGTCTAGCCAATTAAGAGTGACTAGTACTGACTATAAGCATTATGCTAACAATGATCCCCTAGTCCTAAAGAGAGGTGAATGATGATTATTACAAATGTTACTATTAAGGTCCACCCCTGGTATTTATAACTAATGGACTTTGGTATTCACTACAGTACCTCCCCGTTAAAAAACTTATTCCGCCCTCGGAATACAGTGGTGACCCCCTCAAATTTTTGATCTCGAGTTCCGAGAAAACAATGAAGTACTATCATAAAGTAGCGAAAACGACAGAGGTAAATTTAAAATTTAGCAATCGTTGATGTAAAAGTGAAAACGGAATTTCCATTCGCTGAACTTAACCCAAAATAACCCTGCCAAAGGTTTAGGGAGGACACATAAAATTAAGCAGTAAAAGATCAAAAATGTCAATGACTGTTCATAAAAATAAAATGTTCTATGAAATGTATCTAAGAAATAATATTATTCGCTATCACTAAATTAGAAAAGGCGCTCATGCATGTAGCTAGAATACAAAAGTGTAGCTGATATATCAATTCAGTGCTAAGTAAATGCAATGACTTTCTTTTGTGTCACGCATAAGAATTAACCCTACTTAATAATCATGATATGACCAAAACACAGAAACGATTAAGTGATCAGATTGTACTGATGAACTAGCTAAAGCGACGAATATTTGGCGAAGATCAGAAATGAATTTGAACATTGGACCCGTGGGATGCAAGTGACATTGTGGTTTTAAAAATGAAAGTGGAATTTCCCAATTTAAGAAAGATACACCCATAGTCATGGATCATTTTGGCAATGCTCTCAGAGACGAGTGAATGCAGAGACTAGTGATTTGTACCCAGTGCTTGATAATTTGCAATGCAGAAAGAATTTAACGATGATGTGGAGGTGGGAAGTTGAAGACTCGGCGCTGCTCATCACTTGGCGTTGCGTTGATTCTAATTCTGGCTCTGGCTTAATTCAAGCCGATTCGCAATGTCCGACGAAAAATTTTAATAGACACGAATTTTGCGATTTAAGGCGCAGAGACGGGGGTTTTTCGCTACCCCGGTTCTCACCAAATGTAGTAGACCAGATATTGGGTCTGGCCTACTACTGGGAAACTAGTGTAAGACTAAATCATTGTAGATAGTTAAACAGCCTGAACTAGCTCACGGTACGGATCTCTCTCTAGATGTTATTAGAGTTCAGTGTCCCAGAAGACTCGAGAGAACCGCCGAGAGAATAAGTCCGGGTTGCCCTAGTGCAGTTTTTTATTAACATTAGCAACCAATAACAATTCTGCATAGTCCAAGCTCAACCCATCCACATGCTCTAATATATGACAGACATCAGGTCTAAGTGGTTAAGAGTGACTAGTACTGACTATAAGCATTATGCTAACAATGATCCCCTAGTCCTAAAGAGAGGTGAATGATGATTATTACAAATGTTACTATTAAGGTCCACCCCTGGTATTTATAACTAATGGACTTTGGTATTCACTACAATAAAATGTCATGATTCGTTAATAAAAGGTTTGTTAACGTGCTGATTTTCTGACTCAATCTACCATGGGAACCAAGTGCTCTAAATACCCCCCTCCCGCGGATCTCATAAACTTTTAGAAGTAGGTCAACTACAAGCTGTAATTCTATTTTCAAAGACAAAGCTCTCAGGAGTTCCGCCGTCCAGGATTTTACGTTAAACGCATGCGAATGTTTTTCTCACGGAGTCGAGGAGACGATAGCAGTGCATGATTATAATTAGTCTGATAGTATAAGCTGTTTGAGGTCCATGCTGTAAACGGATGCATGTAACTGTTGCAAATTACAGTAGAGGTTGATAAGTTCGGGACTCACACCGAAGCAATTTTCTCTTTACAATTGGCTGTCGTTGCAGCTGTTCGATAATTATAGGAAAAATAACTAGATTTTAAGTGGTTTCATGAGATGTATCATCTGCTGAAAACACTGTTCATACAGCCAACTGTACATTCCAACTTCTGTGTGTCCGCTAAGGATGGTATCGTTGATGCTACAAAAAAACTAACATAATTCACAGTATACAATGTCAAACAGCACACACAGACACACACACACAGATACACACAAACACACACACACACACACATATATATATATAACATTTCAGTTCTTCATACATTCTTGTGCTATTATAATTATTTATCACTATGTGTAAATCAGACTAAAATATAGATGCCTAAGCTAACCTTCACTTGTATTTTAACTACTATTAGATACATTCGCACTAATAGCTAATACCTAATCCCTTCCACTTGTCTACTACTCTAACTTTTAAAAACTTAGCATGATTTAAAGTGGCTTAGAAGGCATTACTGTCTGTGTGAAAGCCACTAGAGGCACTAACGGGGCTTGAACCCGCTCCGTCAGCCTGACGCTCCAGCACGTAACCCACTCTGCCATCTTCCGCCACCTTTTTAATTAAACACTAACGAATTGTTGCAGAATTATTTCTGGAATCTATCAACTGAAAACCAGGATGTTGTACCACTCTGTTAAACAGCTGGCTAGGACAATTAACCTCCAATTAGTTTAATTCCATATAGTTATGGAATGGACAGGTCTTCTATAAAGCTGGCAACCCTACCGTGGCCGGTAGCACACTCGGTCGAGAGAGGAGGAGCCGTGGACGCCCATCGTCTTTTGATGGACGAGTCTTTAAATAGAAACACTTGCACATAAGACTGACCGAGTGACCGGAGCACGTCGCAGATTCATCGTCGTGAACTTTGCAGGTTTCGTGTTTATCATTAAGTTTTATTATACCTGTAATTGGAACTGTTCGAATATCCTGACTAATAAATTTATTGGTTTACTCATAAACAATCTTTAATATTTTGCATTTGCTGTTAATTGGTAACGTTTTCTTGAGTTTGAATTTATTAATGTAAAATAATATAAAATGAGAGTAAGGCCACAAATTTACAAGTTTTACAATTGCTTTTTAGATTCCATTAGGAGTTCTAAAAGAGAACTTGCACTTCAAAATGAGTGCCAATGCGATTGCTCGCGTGCTGTCTGTGTTCGTTTTGCACTTCACTTTGTCTGTTGTGACAAGTGGAGTGACGGAATCAGTGGAGAGTCGTTGCGAACCTGTAACCGTTCCAATGTGCCGGGATTTGAAATACAACGAAACTTTCATGCCAAATATTTTAGGACACAGAACACAGGAAGAAGCAGGCATAGAAGCTCACCAGTTCTTCCCTCTGGTTAAGGTCCAATGCAGTCCATACTTGAAGCAGTTCCTATGTTTTGTATTCGTCCCACCGTGTCCAGCAATCGACGGAGCAATCCCGCCTTGTCGCCAGCTATGCATACAGGCCAAGAACGGCTGCGACCAGTTAATGAATAAATTTGGTTTTCAATGGCCAGAAAACCTCGAATGCTCTCAGTTTCCCACTGAGGGACTCTGCACGGGAATCGACAGCTCTTTAGAAGCGAATAATCAGGAACACGGCAGCGACAAAGGCGATACTACGGTGAATACAACCAAATCAACTCCGATAATTACAAGACGGAAAGCCACCGCAACTCCGAGTCTGCCAAGAAAAACACCCAGACAGCCGACAACATTCAATGGAGTTTCAACTCTAATGACTACCCGTAGTTGCGAACCAATCACTATTCCACTGTGTAAGGATATGCCGTACAACATGACTACTCTACCAAATATTTTAGGACAAAGAACACAGGATGAAGCAGGTCTCGAAATTCACCAGTTCTTCCCTCTGGTTAAAGTCCAATGCAGTCCATACTTTAAGCAGTTCCTGTGTTTTGTATACGCGCCAACTTGTACACTACTCGAAGAAGCTATTCCGCCTTGTCGCCAGGTATGCCTAGAGGCCAAGAATGGCTGCGCGGAATTAATGAATAGATTTGGAGTTCAATGGCCGGAAAACCTCGAATGCTCTAAATTTCCCACTGGGGGACGCTGTGTGGGAATCGACAGATCTTTGGGAAGGACAACAACCACCACCAAACCAGCTCGGGTAACAAAATGGAAACCCGTCGACGGAACTCCGAGACAACCTACTATCCCTACCAGAACGACGACGACGACGACACCAGCGGAGCCTAAGCTTTCGCCGGCGACAAAGTGCGGCGGCGTCGAGGCCATCGGTCGTTGCGAACCGAACCCGGTTGCGCTGTGCCAGAAGCTGACCAACTACAACGAAACCATTGTGCCAAACATCTTCGGTCACCAGCACCGGATCGAACCCGCCTACGAACTGCTCAAGCTCAAACCGCTCCTGGACTCAAAGTGCAGTCCGTACCTGCCGTACTTTCTCTGCGCCGCCTACGTACCGCCCTGCAATCACGCGCTCAGGGCAGCCGTACCGCCATGTCAGTCGCTGTGCTCCAGGTCGCGACAGGATTGCGAAAAGCAGGGAGTCAGTTGGCCAAGGACACTGCCATGCAGGAGATTTCCCAAGACAGGTCTCTGTATTGGGATGGAAGGCTTCAAAGGAACCTACAGACTATTAAAGAAGAATTAAAGGTAAAAGCTGCCTGAGAGAAATCGTCTGCGTGAAGAGTATTTGACCTTATTCAATATTCGTTTAGATCTTTTTCGTTTTCGCAGCTTTAAAGGACCTTTGAACGCTAAACGAATTTGTCATTAACCGCTCAGTTTGTTCAATATGTTAATGCGACAGCGTGGTACGTGTAGAGGCATTGCTAGAGAATGGATATGCATGCTGTCATTTTAAATTCAGATCATGAAGGAACAAAGTGAAGAAGATGACGATGGCAGGTGGCGTAGCCAAAAGTGGTTTTGGGGGTTAAACCCTTCTTGGCTGCCGAAAACAAAATATTTTTAATGAGTTTACAAGCATTTTAAATTTTTGGCGCGACTTTGGGGGTGAAACTTCCCTCCTTGGACCTTTTTTGCTTGTCAGGAAAAATCAGGAGATGATAATGTTTTTTTGTTTGTCAAAATTTTTCAAAATGTTGGTTTGGGTCACGACCAAAAACCAAAATCCCAAACCCCCCTTCAGGAAATCCTGGCTACGCCACTGGACGATGGTCACTGCTTGCTGGCTAATCCACTCTTGGGAAAAATTGATAGAATTTTCGGTAATCTTACCCGCCACTGTTAGTCGGACTCTCAAATACCAGAGCATAATTCGCTATGGAAATTACAGCTAATTATTTACACAGCATTATATGGAACTGTAGGGCGGGAAGATAGATGAGTGGTAATATCACTGGGCAGGCACGCCGACGACACGGGTTCAACAGGAGCCCCTAAGGTCGACTCAGCCTTAATCGGAGGGCGATAGTAACATCAAATGACCAATGGCAACATTGCGATAGCTGGAAGGTTCGGCGGTTACCGTCCGCCGATTATTTAGCCACCTATGGGCATTATACTAAATGGAACGGACCCTACGGGCGTGAGTGTTCGGGTGAAAACCTTTACTTTACTTTATATGGAACTTTTTTCGTAGACTTTTGGTTTAATTAAGTTGTTTTTCATTGCTTATCTAATAAATGCAAGCGCTATATAAGTTCATTTTGATTTAATTGCAACGTTCTGATAATGAACCTTTCAATTTGTAATCTATTGTCTGAATGGTTTTTATTTTGTTTTTAAATCTGATAAGTTGATAACGAGATCTTATCTATGTAGTCTTCTGATTACAGTATGCCAGAAGTTAGCGCAAAAAACAAAACAAAACTCCGCAAAAGATTTTCTTTCTACTGTAGAATCTAGAACAAGGGTGTCAAACATACGGCCCGCTGGCAAAACACGGGCCGCGAGAGGTTTTTATCCGGCCCGCATGTGTGTGGCTGAATACAAGAAAAAACCTTATATTTAAGCAAAGTTACTTCATTTAAGGCGTGTTCAAAAAGTAAATATATATATATATATATATATATATATATATATATATATATATATATATGAAAATCGAAAATTGCATATTTTTTTACATACGTTAGAAATGAAATAAAAAAATTTGAAGCAATTTGTATATACTTTCTCGTGCAATAGACTTAAGGCCTACTATGTAGTTCGTGTATGTAGAAATCCGACCGGCGACAACCACAAAAACTTTTATACGGCCCGCTACATGAAATGAGTTGGACGCCTCTGATGAGGCGGCTCCACGCGTTGAATAGGCATGAGAAATGGTTCTCACCTCGTCAATCGTCCGAGAGAAAGCGATGACACTGCATCGCGCATTTGGCCAAATGTCACGAGAGAATCTATTGAATGATCAGTGTTGACAGTGTTCTGATCTTGACATGCAGAAAAATCGAGTTTGACGCACATTTGCATGCAGTGCT
The DNA here is from genome assembly GCA_018105865.1 of Metaphire vulgaris. Lineage (NCBI taxonomy): Eukaryota > Metazoa > Annelida > Clitellata > Crassiclitellata > Megascolecidae > Metaphire > Metaphire vulgaris. Next base: position 1,067,812 of record CM030851.1, on the reverse strand, counting down.
TGGAATCGCAATGCAACTGTGACATGCAATGTTCCCTTAAGTCAGAACTTGAAGAGTTGCGTTGCTAACGACGTTGAAAGCAGAGATGCAGAGACAGAGAATATTCCGTTTAACCAGTAAATCATAAAAATTATGCTCATTAACCATGGGCGTCCGCAGAAATTTTTCCAGGGGTGCAAAACAGGGTCTTGTGACGAAAGAAATGGAAAACATTTCCAGGGTGTTAAAAAAGGTTTTGTGACGAAAGAAACAAGTAATTTTACTTTTTTCATAACTCACAATTTTTCCACGGGGTGCAACTGCACCCACTCCGGACGTCCATGTTATTAACATAGGATCTACGTAAGGCATTTAAATTCCAGGGGATATCTTGCAATTATATAATGAGGCTATTTGTGGAGAAGGTTTTAAGACATGGTACTTTAAAAAAGATATCTAGGTTAAAATCTCAAAACAACAAAATACTTTAACTGCAATTCCTATACCAGTTTCCTGTCCATCAGCAAATGTATAAGCTGCTAATTGTTCAAATGGAACTGATCATGGTCCATTGACCCATGACCAATATGGCCAACTGTTGATTCTGAACATTTGTCAACCGTAGACCAAATAAGTATGTAAGTTGATCAAAATCTCGTGAATTTATAAAGCGCCTTTAAAAATATAGTACCGCAGTAACTACATATTGTCAGGCGTTTGAACCACAGATGTAGACATATTCTTTCAGAGAAACTTAGAAAGTAGAATACGGACTGAAATAGCATCTTCAATTCTCGCATTATCGCATCGCATTATTAATCGCATTATTAATGTATGGACAGAGCTTCTGACATCCGAAAGAAACGATTCTCGGTTCTTTCGGAGAGAAAGATTTTGCCAGTTAAGCCTAAAACGAACATCCCCTTACTTATTCACACGCGTTCCAAGAGAAGGGGAGGGGAGGGGAGGGCAGGGGAGAAGAGCTGCCTTAAGACGGAACACAGCGTTTATATTGCGACATAAATGCATAATTAATACGACTGCGTGGCTGTCTCTGTCTCTCTATCTGTCTCCAGCTGTCTCTCTCTCTCTCCCTCTCTCTCTCTCTGTCTCTCTCTCTGTCTATCTCTCTGTCTCTCTCTCTCTCTCTCTCTCTCTCTCTCTCTCTCTCTCTCTCTCTCTGTCTGTCTGTCTGTCTGTCTCTCTCTCTCTCTGTCTCTCTCACTCTCTCGTTATCTCTCTCGTTGCCCCGGAAAACATGCCAGTCTGTCTGTCTGTCCTGTCTGTCTGTCTGTCTGTTCCTCTCGTTACCCCGGAAAACATGCAAAGCCCTCACTGTTAATCGCGTCATCTTGCGTCGATAAACGTCACCGAAATCCCCGGATGACGTGGACAAAGGAAAGACCGCGGTCGACCGTGGACCACCCTCGGGTCAATCACCCCCATAAAACTGACGTCAGGAGTGCGATAGCGGCGCCAAAGGAAATCCTGCATCGGGTCCGGTAAGACGCCTCGTCACTGTGCGCGACGCATTTTCCGGCGATTGCGCCGAACTATTTCATCGCATTTCGTGCAAAATGAGGCGAATGAACATCAGCCGATGTGTTGTAGTCAAATCAGGGTAATACAGATGGATAACATGAAATGCCTACTACCAGGGCGTCGCGAGTCCTTCGGTGGTCCTGAGGCACCTTATCCAGTGCATCCCCTCTCGATGGACTCCGCAGTCAGCATAAAACATAAGTCTAAAAGGGAGCAGGGCTATTTTTACACCCCACTCCCTTAACACCCGCCAACACCCTCCAATTTGAGACCCACACCCCTAACACCGCCCCGCCCCCATTTCAGCTATAGGATGATCCTTTTTTTGCTTGTGAGACTTTTTGGCAGGCGACCCCTAGAATCTACCGACACCGCCAAAATCGATAATCCTAGAAATAACCCTGTAAGGGAGCCATTTCGATCTCAGATTCGCTCTTCCTGTCCCCAAATCTATTTGTAGCTAAACAAAAATAAACGGTCGACGAGAAACTGAACAAGATAAATTATAATAACGGACAATGGCCAGGGCGTAAACCTGGCGTCAACACTGGGGGGGGGATAGAAAATTTTAAAAAGTTGACCCCCAGAAATATAAATACCCCCCATTTTGGGGATATTGCATATTATAATCATCTTTATTCGTGACAAGCACAGCATAAAAAAGTAGTACACATTATGGTGGGGACTTAAAATCGCCCATGAAATACGTCTTGACAAGCCAAAAAGGTCAACCTGATATTTTTATATTTTCCCTCTCCAAATACCCTGACAAGCAAAAAAGATCATCCGAAAGGGGAGAATATGGATTTGGCGTAATTCTGGCATCAACATCATAGGGTAGGATAGAATTTTTTACCATGTAGCCCAAAACATTGGGGGAGATAATTGACACTCTGTCCCCCGCCAAATAAATTATTCAGGGGGACCGTCCCCCGCCGTTCCCCGTGTTTTACGCCCATGACAATGGCGTGTTGTCACTAGCGACTTACAAACGTGCTCAGGGGCGGTTCCACGTTCGGGGATGACTGAGGCTGCATCCCCCGTCACCGAGCTTTCTTTGCCTGTCAGCGTTCAGCGTCTCTGGAGGTTTACCAGTCCGAGTCGCTAGACGTCGCTGCATGGTCCGCCGAGTTTTGTATACAAAATAGAGCTGATGAACTTTTATTGCTTGTCACATGGAGGGCGCCACAAGCCAAATATTGGGTGGGCCAACATGGCCTGTTTGAAATTGGACAATTCAAGGACTAGTGCTACAGTAGGCTATAGATATGCAAAAATTCAGAAGAGTGATGAAATGAATTAAAACCACACATTCTTGTGTCCCCATCTTTGCTGTGTCAAACCGTACTAGAATTGTCATCATATTCTGTCTCAATTTTTTTCTAGAGCTTTCGAAATGCCACGAAAAATAATGAACCATTTGAAACGACACTAAACAAAGTCTTTCAGAAATCTATTCTCTGTCAAATGTCTAAAAAATCAATCGACAGATAAGATGGTGCTTAAGAGAGCTGGTTTCTTTTGTAGACCACAAAAATATTATAAAATTGATACCCTGTTTGAAATTGGACAAAGCAAGGACTAGTGCTACAGTAGGCTATAGATATGCAAAAATTCAGAAGAGTGATGAAACAAATTAAAACCACACATTCTTGTGTCCCCATCTTTGCTGTGTCAAACCGTACTAGAATTGTCAGTATATTCTGTCTCAATTTTTTCTAGAGCTTTCGAAATGCCACGATATCAGTCACTTGTTCAATCGCCAACGATGGCGCTATAGAAGTTTCTGCTTTGATTTAACGAAGAGAATCGGCTGTCTCATCTTATTCGATCATTGTATGTTGACACACGGTGCAATTTAAACAGTCTCTCGCCTCATCGTACCCGGTGCAATAGGGACGTTCCGTTTAACCGGGCCTCGGAAAATGCTACGCTAAGCGGAATGGTGCGTGCGAGATTCCAGGCACACGAGAAGGACTGGGTAGAGGTGGGGTGGGATAAGACGTGTGTCATGTGTCTGTTGGGGAGGGCAGGAGGGGAGGGATGAATGGACAGGATGATGATGAAGGAGGAGGAACGGCCCTTCAACGTACGCCGGTCAGCTGTGTCGAATGCGCCGTCAAGTGGATCGAGAGAGAGAGACCATCTGGATCGCCGATGCGAAGACACGGGAAGTGGGAGGGCGAGAGGAGAGGGCGTGCGGGCGGCGAGCGTACCGTCTCATTCGCCGATACCAACGACGTCGGTACGCAAGCATCTGGCCCCAGAGCGTCAATCTTCCCAGGGAGGGAGAGACAACGTTACCAATTAGCGCCGACTGAAGAGAAAGAAGAAGAGGGTGGTCAGCGGGGGTGGGGGTGGGGTGGGGACATATGTTAGGAAAGAATGCGACTTGAAGTATTCGGGAAATTCGAATAAAACGGTGACACAAAGGAAGGTGCTAGACAAATAATGTGATCGAATATTTAGAAATTGCTGAGATGTCAAAAAAAGAATTTTAACACATGGCCGGAGATCATGCACCATGCAAAGTCCAGACATTTCAGGGGTCCGGCAGTTACAGAGCCCTATCCAAAGGCCCTATCCAAAGGCCCTGTTCTAACAGAAGCGAATAGGTTACAATTCTGAGGGTCAGTGAACCACTTGAGTCGAGTAGATGTAGGTTCTTCTTTTGTATAAAGACCATAAAGTAAAGTCCTTCTCGAGCTCTCAAGGCTCCTAGGGCGGTGCTGATCTCCGTTTCCAAGGCCCTCAGCCTGGCGACTGGTGCAGATTACATGATGCGGGGCGAGTGTTCTAACGCAATACGCCTGTTTACTCCGAGGATTAATCCGCTATTCAGTCGCCTATCTCCATCTGGCGAAAGAAGGCTGAGTCGACCTTATTGCTCCTGCGGGCCTCGAACCCGCGACCTTCTGTGCTCCAGCGTCCAACGCTGTTACGTTACCACTCTGCTAACTTCCCGCCCCCCAAGTACGCCCTCCCCCAAGTAGGATAAAGGCCAATAGCTAGTAGTTGGAAAGTTTGTCTCTATAACAAGTCGGATTTTCTTACTCTCTGACAGCCAGAACCCAGTGTACGTGTGATGACCTTCGAGTCCCATTTTCAAAAACAATCGTGGGTTCACGTGCATGCACTAAAGCTTTTTGCCCCCCTTATAGTACTAAATATTTTAAGGACTTTTTGGCTGGCGATAAAGTCATACCATCGAATTCCCACTATGGAGCGGAGACAACATGGCGGCTAAGCGATTTTGTCATACTCATAGGTTTTTAACGCGTTGAGCGCTGGGGGCGTCAATTGACGTCCTTATTTTGGTATTGCAGGGCGCTGGGGGCGTTAAACAAAGTTGTCAACCCAGGAGGATTGTCAATTGCCAGTGAGGGACAGATCCTTATCTACTTCGACGTAATTCTCTGTAACAAATATGACTTCCGGTATAATAATAATAATAATAATAATAATAATAATAATAATAATAATAATAATAATAATAATAATAATAAGCTGAAACTCTAAAGTCAAATCAATTTACGCCGCTGCTAAAAAAGACTCTGTAAATCTATTCCAATCTTGAACTTCTATAGCGCCACTCCGTCATGCACAGAAGCTGTCATGCAAAGATACTATCGCATGTCATACGCGGGTCTTGCGTCAATGCTGTCATCCACTTGGCGAGTCGTCTGCTGCATCGATCACGTGATGTCAGAAAGCTGTTCGGAGGAGGAGGAGGAGGAGGAGGAGGATGAGAAAGAGGAGGAGGAGAAGGAGGGGATAAGAAGAAGAAAAAAGAAGAGGAAGAAGAGGAAGAAGAGGAGGAGGAAGAAGAAGAAGAGAAGAATTAGAAGAAGAGGAGGAAGAGAAAGAGGAGGAAGAAGAGGAGGGGGAGGAGGGAGGAGGAAGAAGAAGAAGAAGACTTTTCGAAAGCAACAGACTCAACGAACGGAGGACGAAAGCAAACAGAGCTCGAAGTGAGATCGAGTGGACTGCCATCTATCGTCCGCCAGAAGGAAAAAGAATCGGAGGACTAAACAAAATAAGAAAAATAAAAGAAGTAGAAGAAGAAGTAGAAGAAGAAGAAGAAGAATAATAAGAAGAAGAAGAAGAAGAAGAAGAAGGAAAAGCAGTAGAACGCACTGAGAAACAGGAACACTCCTTCTCATCACCCACCGTTCGCCATTTACGCTCTTCGTTTCTTTAGAGACGCCATTTTTGTTCCTTCGTCAAGTGGCGACACATGATCGATGATTCCGGAAGAGAGGAGGGGGTGTAGAGGCGGTGAAGGGTGGTGGTGGGTGGTGGAGGGTGTCGTTCGATTATCGCAGGCGCAGCAGCCGTGTTTCGTCTCATATAAAGACGTTTTTCGTAAATGTTCTGTGGGGGTGATTGAATGGCCGTTCAATAACATAATGCGTAAAATAAGTTCAGTTTAAAGGAGACGTTTGCCAACGCATTTCCAATAACATCCTTAATAACGTAGTACTTAAGTTAATAACGTAGTTGAGCATATACTGTATACAGGGTGGCGCAAAAAAATCGGACTAGTCACATTAGGTTTGGCATTTAATATAGTCCGGTTTTTTGCTCCACCCTGTATGTGTAGTGTGTGTGTGTTTTAAGAAAAGGGTATAGGAACAAATGTAAAAGGAATTGGTGAGGGGACAAGGACCTATGAACAGAGGTACAAAGTTGCAGGGACAGAGGTGTAGGGACAGAAGTACCTGATAATAATCGGTGATTTGTGATGTGTACCTGCACCCTGTCTCTGCACGAATGTCCCTACATTTACTGTATTTCTCTACTCCTCTGAAAAATTTCTTTCAGTGAAAGTCCTGGTCGCTTCAATTGCTAGCATACGTTAGGCAAAAGCTCTAATGAGATTCAATTTTTGATCCGTTATAGACTAGTGCATGACATACACTACCCTACATCATGTAGGCGATGATACTTTAAGCTACGAAGAAGACTTCAATAGTGTGGACTGAAAACACTAGAAAAGAGAAGAGAGAGAGGGGATTTGATAGAAACATACAAAATAATGACTGGGAAAGTAGATGTGCCATTCGATCGATTCTTTACATTGGCACACTATAACAGCACAAGAGTCCACAGATGCAAAATGTTTAAGCAGAGGGTTGGTCCAAGAAAGAAAACTTTTTTAGTGCAAGGGTTGACAAATGGAACAGTTTGGACGAGGCGGGAGTGACAGTTGAAACAGTAAATGGATTCAAAGGCTATCTCGGAAAACTAGGTTATTGAATGCGGAGAGTTACTTCAGTGGTTTTCACACAGGCTTACTTAGCCTCCTAAACCACTTTAAATCATTATTATTATTATTATTATTATTATTATTATTATTATTATTATTATTATTATTATTATTATTATTATACAGAACAAATATATATGTATATATATATATATATATATATATATATATATGAGGTGAGAAAAAACCCAGTGCCAGCCAGTTTCACGGCAAATATTTTAACAACCCCTGAATAAAAATGCATGAAATCTGGCGTACTTCTGCACGAGGCCTATATATCCTGAATGCTGCCATTAAATTTTTCTTTGATATTTTAAAGAGCAGCGGCGCCTCCTATAGCGAAAACCAGGCCAAGGGTATGACGCGACCATCAAAATATAGGCCCCTATATATAGGCATCAAAGCTGCGATTGAATTGACGAGCACATGGCAGACGAGAGTAGTTTATAGAGAAGAAGGAGGAGGAGGAGGAGGAGGAAAAGTGGAAAAGGAAGAGGAAGGGTTATGAGGACTAGGGTATAGGGAACGTAGAGAAATCGATGATTCTGTTGCGAGTGGAAGAAAATCGATCGATTGAAAGACGCTCGAATGCTGTCGTCGTCTTTCATTGGCCTCCTTCCTATTGGCCATTCGTTGGCCTCTTATTGGCCTTCGTTGGCCTCCTATTGGCCTTCGTTGGCCTGTTATTGGCTTTCGTTAGCCTCTTATTGGCCTTTGGATCTTTTGAAGATCGTTTGCAATTTCGTCGTCGATTGGTCACGATTTCAAGGTCCAGAGGACGAGAATATTCGTCATTCGACGGCCACCAGAGGTCGCCGGTCAGAAAGCAAAAAGCGAAAGACTTTTTTCCAGTGAGAAAGAAACGACGCTGATCAGATAAGAAGGCTGTTTAAGCCAAACGGACTTACTGGCAATTGATTTGTCTTGAAGGGTGGCTTATCGAATGGCCTTTGTGACGTCATTTTTATGTACCCTCTTGGAGGGGGCGGGAAGCTGGAAGAGCGGTAGCAACACTGAACGATGGAGCAGAAGGTCGCGGGTTCGATATCCGCGGGGGCCTAAGGTCGACTCAGTCTTAATCACTAGAGGGCGGTGGCAAAACGAGGAGCAGCGTTAAGCTGCGAGGTAAAACGCGACCGAGAGTTAAGTCAACGTTTCGATGCATCGCGCTACAGTTGCTATGTTTGTAGAACATTGATTTTGCGTTCATTTCGCAAAATTGATGAAAATCACGACAAATCGCGGCAATTTTAAAAATTCACGGAATTCACGGCAAACGACACAAATCACGGAATTAACGGCTTCCGTGACTCTTCGTGAATTTCTACAGGCCATAATAATGTATAGACAATAGGTAACCATAGAAGTACGTCGGAGCTCGACGCCAGCGTCAACGTATTTTCACGTATGATAATTATAATTATGATACGCGTATTTTATTTTTAGGCATAAAATACGTATAATACGCGTATTTTATTTGGGAACGCTACGTTCGGACCAATCATGGTTCCGCTTAGTACGTCATAACGAAATTCTACAATAACTAAAGAAACAAAGAGCTTCTGCAAGCGTCGTTGTTGGAACTATTATTATTATTATTATTATTATTATTATTATTATTATTATTATTATTATTATTATTATTATTATTATTATTATTATTATTATTATTATCGTCTTTATCACTTTGAATAAGATTTCTTCATCACAGATTTGACGCCAATAAGGAAAGAACTTCTATGGCGCCATTTAAGCTGGGTTTTAAGTGGTTCCGTATGATCACTCCTGTGTTAATACTTTTGTTATTTTATTTCCCTTTGACTTTCCATTTAGATGATCGCGATAGGTTGCCATTAACAGCTGTTGTGTAGTGTAGACCAACAGACGGCAAATCTCGGTTGAAACTCTTCATGTGTAGCAGCGACATTCGAACCCTTTGATCGATTGGTATACTTTAGTATCCCCGGTAACAGTAAGAACAGTCGAAAGGGGTCGTTAAAGAGCCCCGGTTTTCCGTCGCGCGCTAAATCGAATGTCGGGGCCTGGCCCTGGGCAGCGTCGGCCACGGGTCGAAGGGTCGAATGGTCGAAGGGTCGAAGGGTCGGTTACGTCCGACGGATTTTAATCTTCGTCGTAAATCCGTTTTCGTAAGCGGATCCCGATTAGAAACGCAACTGGAGAATAAAAGGGATTTAATTCGAATCGAAATTGGATTTTCGAGACTGCTCAGCGCAGCATAAAGCCACCCAATGACCCCCGAAGAGGGAGTCCTCACCCCACTGAAGAGGGGGTCATGGTTCCAACGCCGTATAGACCATCCGGCTCTGAGCTACAGACGTCCCAAAAGCAGGGTACATTCTGTTGACAGTCTGATAGGTCGAACCAATGTCAAACTGATGATGATGATGATGATGATGAATGATGATGATGGTGGTGGTGATGAGATGATAATGATGATGACGACACCGAATATTACAACTGGAACTATCATCATCACCATCATCATCATCGTCATCATCATCATCATCATCATCATCGTTTCGTTGTCTTTATCACCTTAATTCATTTGCGTAGCGTAGAATGATTCATAAATATATTTGACAGTTTCCGTTTCAAACTGTGCAATGCAGTTTTCTTTCATTTTTGAATTACTCTTGGACCAGCTCTGATTTTAAATGGGTTTTCGCGCCTCATCAAAAGCATGAAAATAGCAAGAAACTGTTTGATCAAAATGATGATTTTATTCTGTTTTATGTCTTAAATTCTGCCACAAAGATACATTCCTAGGAAAATATAAACCTTTTCGTTCACTGAAATCGATCGAAAAGCAGCAATAATAACGCGAATTTAAGTGATTTAGGAGACTGTGTAAAAACCTCTGCAATAAAACCTCGTTATAACGTATACTGAGCGGGTCTCTATACTTTAGTACGTTATATCCAAGGCTATCCAATACAGTAGCGCATCACACGGGACCGCAAATTGCGGTACTTTATAACCAAGTATACGTTATAACCAGTGGCGGCTCCAGGATTTGGCAAGTGGGGGCCGTTGGGATGGCAACTTCTAAGCATGGGAGTCAACCATTTGTTGACAGGCATGTAGTACCGGTATAGGTATAAGGTCCCAACAGGGGCACTGGGGGAGCCAGGCATTCAATTGGGGTCCCTATGTGGAGCCGATACTGGTTATAACCTAGTCCGTTATAACCAAGTTCTACTGCAAATGTGTTCTTAACCCAATTTTTCTAGGTAAAAATTGAATTCATTTATTGTTTCAACTGTTACTGCCTTTTAGTCCAAACTTTTCCACAAATCCACCACCCTAGCACTAAAAAAATAATTTTCTCCTTGGTGCCTCCCTCCTCTTGAAGAATCTGGCTCTGTGACCGGAATGGTTTATGGCACCGAAGTGTGATTGATTCTCACACAATATAACCCACCATTGGGTAGAAAACGGAGGGCGAGACTTTCCTTTAAACACGAACTGGAAATTTACGTCATCCGGGGTCAAGAGGTCAGGCGCCATATGTCCGGCGTCGTTTGTAACGCCGTGACCCCGCGATGACCCCGCTCATTCAATACGCCGCGCACAGAATTAGCAATCCACACACGAAAAATACGGTACTTCCAGCGGCGGTCAGGAATCACATCTAGAATGTCAAAGAAACGTAATTGCGTCCGATTTGAATCAGCATTTTGATTAGTGATGTCCATGTTTTAGACTCAGTGGGGTGTGATAATTTACCTTCATACAGGGCTATTTCTAGGATTATCAATTTGGGGGTGCCGGTAAATTCTGGGGGCCTCCTGCCCAAAAAGTCTGACAAGTAAAAAAAGGTCATCACATAGCTGAGATTGGGGTGGGGGTGTTGGAGATGTTGGTTTCAAATTGGGAGAGTTTTGGGGGTGGTATGGGGTGTAAAAATACCTCTGCCTCCAACAGGGCGGGTAAAACCCAGCATTTTGGACTCCCGCCCCCTCCAATGAGGGGATAAGCAATGACCGAATGTAATCTAATCGTAAACTTCTATAGCGCCGCTTCTTAATGCGCAGAAGCATCAGTCGATGGCACACCGAATCAAAATCACTCACGATCCAGATCAAATCCGGAATATGGGGTCGGATCGGTGTTTTATTCAGACTCGGGGTGGGGTAATTGGCTTGGCTGGAGAAAAGAGACATAGTTCAATGCAAAAATTTGTGTCATTGCTGAAATTTTTTGAAGAGGGGTTGGGAATTCTGAATTATGGGGCGGAATCTCCCCCTAACAGGTCTGGGTAAAACACTGGGTCTGATAACCAGATGGCAGCCTATGGCGGATAAGCCAGATGAAAAAGACGAGTTTTAATTGTGTTATAAATCTTTGTAGTCAATGAGGTATTAGACCATGGACCTCCGAGGAAGTCAGAACTACGGTACATGTGGGCCTATTAAATCGAATGGGGTTAGGGCAGGGAGGAAGTTACCCCTCCATGCATCCACTTATTAATTACATTTAATAGCAATCGTGAGTTCTTTTTACGCTTGAAATGAATCTACGAGATATTCGAAGTATGCTGTAAGTATATATGAAAAAACGGGGCGAAAATATACCGTTAAAATAAAGTCAGCACTTCTAAATTGTCTGACTTCTTCAAATTCATCGAAAAATTCAGATCTGCAACTGCAGATCTCTTCTCCAAACCTGACCGCTGTCGGTTTGTTCACGTTGCATTTGCCAAATACAATTATATTATCATTTCTGTCCAGCTTCCGCCAACCATCCCGCTTAATCCTATTATAGAAATACCCCGTTCCACAGAATATCTTTTCCCCATTTACCTCCCCCCGTCCCCTCTACACCGTCAGCGCCCATATGCCTGCCGCCCGGATCGAGCAAATGCTGGAAGCGAACGACAGGATCAGTCAAAGCCTGAATTCATCGACAGATACAGAAACTGGCGAATCAACGATACAAATAACGTCTTCCAACAAGAAAGGGACATTCGACATACACGATTTTCAACAGATCATAACGCTTTAATACTGGAAACGCGAAAGATTTGGTTCGAGTTCTTGAAAAAGTATTTCTACGTAGTTTTTTTATCAGACCTTGTATCGCTGGGTTTTCTGTTATTCGGTGTTTTTGCGAACGGAGTTAAACAGCAAACTGTGGCCGATGTTTGTCGCCGACGGAGTTGGTTCTCTTGTCTGGTTTCTTCTGAACTTCATCCGCTTGAGATTTTCCGAAGGTAAAAATCATCTTATACGGACGAATATCTGTGTCTTTAATCACTAAAAAATCATCTTATTCATCGAACGTAATAATCTGTAACTACTACTACTACTACTTAATCACTAACTACTACTGACTACTCTTTGACGCTACTATTCATCTACTACTGCGTTTCCTACTACTACTAATCCTAGTTATTGTTGTACTACTACTACTACTACTACTACTACTACTACTACTACTACTACTACTACTACTACTACTACTACTACTACTACTACTACTACTACTACTACTACTACTACTACTACTACTACTACTACTACTACTAATAATAATAATAATAATAATAATAATAATAATAATAATAATAATAATAGGGTTTAGATTGGTTTAGTAGGATCTGTTCTGTGTGAAAACCACTGCATTCCATTTGTCCTTTCATACAAATCATGGTTTAATTCACGTTTTCTCGTTCTTTGTCTTCTTCTCCTGAGTCTTCAAATAGCAAAAGGCTTTTTCTAAGCAAAGTGGTAAATCCGCCACAGCTGTTTCCTATTGTATCGTGGATTTCTGATTTGGACGAGAATTATCTGTCTAGATTGACCTTTTCCCCTTAGACTTCTCCCCCTCCAATCCAACTGATCTTCCCGGCTTGACCTGGCTCCAATTCGGTTTGGACGAGGGCGCCACCGGCTTGTGCCCAGGGCACTATGATAGTGGCGCCATAGAAGTTTATTGAGATTGGCTGGTTGTCTGCTAATGAGCTCTGATTGTTTGTCGAGGAAGTGAAACTACTGTATAACTAAACGCTTAGGAGAGAGAAAAATAGAAGTTTTTGTTGGGAGGGGAATTAAAATTGTATATCAAGTGCATATTATGTGAATTCTGAGACAGATCCAGTCGTTTGTCCTCAGGTGTGACCAGGAAGATCTTACCTTTCATTAGATCTTCATGATCATGATCATGACGTCATGTAATCATCATCTACAGTCTACAGGGTGGGACATTAAAACCGGTGCCACCCTGTTTAATTGCAAATATTTTCACCACCCCTGGGTGAAAATGCATGAAATTTGGTTACACCTCTGCGGTATTATATCCCGAATTCAGCCATTTAAGTTTTTGTTTAAAGATAGGCCACCTCATATTTCAACAACATCGGCATCCTCACGTACCTTCATTTCTTCATTTTCTCCCTCCTCTCTTCCTCCTCTTCTTCCTCCGCTTTCTCCTCCTCCTCCTCTTTCTCTCTCGCCTCACATCTGCCGGCGCCAGATATGAAATTTCTTTGTTATGCGGAGCCTTTGTGAGTTTTCCATTGCGTGCTTTTAATTGCCCCACTGGAGTCCGCCCATCAGTCTTCGACGTTTTTCATCAACTCCATTCTTCATTATATTTTCTTCTGCTGTCATCCGACGTTCCATCGATCATTCATCTGGTCATTCGTCACGTGACTGTCTCACCACTCCGCAGCCAGGCATGCGCCTGCTGGTTCGGGTTTTCCGGCGAGATGAGATATTTAATATTAATTTTATTAAATTTCGAAAGAAGCGATAACAAGAACGGAGAAATAATTGTCTTGCACTGGCTTCCTGTTCGTAGTTCCAAACTCTGGCTATCAGAGAGCTGGAGTCATTTCGAGAGCTTCTAACTTAGAGTATCCTATGATATCAAATGCGTTATTCTGAGCAAATGATACAGTATCACGGTGTCACATGAATGTCCTGCCAAATGCCACCAAATGACAACGCAGTAAGAGTATTGACTAAAAAATTAGTTCTCAATTTTCCGTTTCCATTGAACACATTGTTGTCGCTCTCAATCCACTCTCTCCCTCTCTGTCTCTGTCTCTGCCTCTCTCTCTCTCTCTCTCTCTCTCTCTCTGTCTCTCTCTCTACGTCATTTAATAGCGTGACGAGTACAACTTCCAAAGGTTCTGCTCTAAATTGAAGATTGCATTGCTTTGTTTTCACTTGCCTTTGTTCTTTAACCTCACACATCATCAACTGAGATCCAGTGTTTAATCTAGACTCTGGACTCCGGGGCGGGGGCTGACAAGGCCGGGGAGAGAAATCAACTAGGGGGCTGCTGTTAGTTGATGCAGCATGCCAAAATTTCCGAAAGGAATTTGAAATTTCCGGGGGGGAAAGGGCAATTTCCCCCGGAAACGGTCTAGATTAAACCCTGCAAAGACCAACAGTTTCCATCCATCTGCATTTCAGTTGTCATCTCCCATAGTGTGTTCTTGTTCTCGTTCTCGCCTTAGTCGTCGTCGTCATCATCATCATCATCATCATCATGTTCGATCGTTGCATCAGCAGAACGAGCGCCGGTGACGTCATCGTCAGTGGTTTCTCGTATCTGACGTCAACACCTGTTGATTGTCCATTTCCAATTCGTTCTTCTCTCAATTCGAGCTTTGTTGCTGGGAAAGCTAAGTTCTCCAACGCCACAACAATTTCAACTGTCACATGTCTCCTTCTGTCCGTCTTCCCCAGTGGCGTAGCGTGACTTTCGGGGGCCCATGGGGCATCCTTTGTATGGGGACCCCAATAGGCTAGGATTACACTGTTCTAAAAATAAAGTTTACTCCCTAATTCAATAATTACTCACTCTGTAGCAGTAATATTGAAATAGTAGTTGTTTAGTAAGTTGCAACCACTCTTTGGGGGCCCCCTTCTTCCGGGGCCCGGAGGGCTTTCTGCAAATTGCCCCCTCGCCTCCCACCCACGTTACGCCACTGGTCTTACCTTTAAATATCCGCTTGCAACTGCTGATGCACCCCTCCCCCACCCCACTGGAGCGTCCCATCTTTTTAAAAAACGCAGCTGAACCGGAATAGTCACACTCCAAAATTTCCAACGTCTAATGAAGTTTTTATCGGACATCTCAAACCCAACAATTTTTATGTGGTCAACGTAGAGTCGTAGACGATAGCCCTTAACCCTAGCCATAACCTTGACCCTAACTCTACGACCTACGGGGATCGACCTCGACCAGTGCGGGTTAAACCGCCAACCCCCCTCCAATCCCCGCCGCACCGACATATCGAACGCCGCAGCAGTCAAAGTTCCTTATCGGTGATTGATTGTGGATGCCAGACAATGTTCGTTTGGCATGGATTCGACTGACAGCCTGATTGGTTCTTAGGTTATTTGGTGCACAGGAATTCTCGTGAGGAAACTAAACATCACGCGAAGGCGATCCACCTGGATTGATCGCAGGGTAACAATGCAGGTGCATCGGAAATTGCTGGCTACCTGTCGTTCGACGACGGTTAATGTTCGCGGCGGAAAATGTCACGCATTAGCTGGGAAATCATCAATCAAGCAATCAATTTCAATCAAAAGCATTTTATTTTGCAGCAAAAGAAAAATTCACACGACGAAAATCAATCAGTTCGTACATTTAAATATATGATTGGTATTTTAAAACAAAGCAATGTTCACATACAGCAACTAGAGCGAAAACAAAGATAGGGCCTACATTGCACATAATGCGTATTGATGACAAGGACTTAGGATAGTAAAAGGGTGAAGCGGGAGAAGAAATCTGCCTACTACAAAGCGTGCTTTCCCAATGGCTGCTTTAATAGGATGTTAATAGCCTCTAACTGGCTTCTCAAAACATTACTGTCAAAATCTCGTAGGTCCAGTGTTATCAACGTGGTTCTCATATTTCGATCACATATTCAGTCGGCGTTGCCTTAGAATTTGAGGCGGTGACCTTTTCTAAGCGCCAGATTCGTCCTGGATCCTTTCTCCTAAAAGAGAACGTGTCCTTTTAAAATGTTGCAACGAGCAGTTCTGATTGTTGTTGTTGTTTTTTGTCCAAACAAGACAAATTATTCGGAATGAGCATTACCAAAAAAATGCAATTCATTGGCAGGGCTGCCGAGAGAAATTCCGGGTCCTCAAGTCTCCGAAAAACCTGACAAGCAAAAAAACGTTATCAACTCTCCGAAAACAGCCTGACAAGCAAAAAAACACTATTGTCACCGGATCTGGGCCCCTGAAAACTCCATGGGCCCCGGTACAATGTACCGGCTTCACCCCCTCTACTCAGGTCTGTTCATTGGTCAGATTGCATAGGTTCACAGTGCAGATAAAGTGTCTACGATCTCTGAATTCGTTACAGAACAGAAGAAACGATTAGGGTCTACAGCATCCAGTGGTGTACCTAGGGTATGGCCAGGAAGGGCATATGCCCAGGGCACCACTTGAGGGGGCACCCCCAAAACCCTGTGATCCTTAGATAAGAGAAAATGCCACCATGATTTTTTTAAAAACGGCGAAGTCTGAAGCAGTTTTTATTGCAACCAAATCCACTCTTTCTTTTTAAATCTTGGAGGCTCTTTTCTTCCAGCTCCCCTTCCCCCCATTTCGTAAACGCCAAATGAAAACACGCCTCCCTCCGCGATGTTCTTTTGAGGATTGTTTACTTCTCCAGTGAAACGCTCATTATGCGTCCGGGCGTTGCTTAAGTCAATCTCATTAAACCGTCGAAGTCGTCGACTGGATGTCTACGGCGTCGTTTGCAATACGATCGCCGATTCCTATTTCACTTTAAGATGTCAACAGCGTCCGTATAGTTCCGATAGAAGATTTGGAATTGATGTTGGAGCCCCCTCCCCCCTCCCTAAGAGCTCACCGGGCCCAAAATGTCAAAGGTCTCACACGTTTGCTTAAATCTCTGTATCAGTATTTCGTTTCGAAATATAAATCAAATGATTTGAAAAACACCGAATATTTTTAAATAATACACCGATTACGTAAAAGAATAATGATTACGCAATGTATTCTGTTTAATTTACTTTCATACGTTGGCCCCGATAGCTAATCAATCAATCTATCTATCAACAACCTTCTATGGCTCCGCTTTCTTGAAGCTTAGGACATCAGTCTTTCATACAAGATGACATTGGACATGTGGCTTAACCCCTTAACTGTGTATTTAACTGTAACTCAATGTAAAATGGACGGATATATCCGGGGTTCCCGGTTAAGGGGTTAACTGCTCTGAATCCGACTATTAATGCAAAACATTTCACTGCAGTTTTAACATCAACGACATAAATATTGCATGCGTTGTATATAAAGCAGATTCGAAAGCTACTGTCATGAAACAGGCCACAATTCTCAAAGTATCAGTTTTTCTCAATGGAAAGAGCTCAATGATATAATGACGGGAATGAATGACATTTATTTGATCAAGATCAATCAATCAATCAATCAATCAACTTCTATAGCGTCACTATCATAATGCCCAGGACAAATCCAAATAGCATTAGAGCCAGGTCAAGCCAGAAGATCAGTCCGAAACGGCGAGAGAGCAATCTAAGGGGGATAAACCAAGTCAAACAGGTGTGTTTTAAGGCCAGATCTGAAAGATGATAAGTTGTTAGTTATGCGAAGGTAGTTGTGTTGGTAGTGAATTCCAGAACTTAGGGGCGCACGCTGAGAAACAACTGACATGAAATTCTGATTTAATTATCACTAATACACATCGCCGTCGTCTTAGTCATCGCGGGACTTTTTGTAAGACGTGTTTTGATTTGGCGTTACGTAATCCGTGCTTCCAAGTGAGTCTATCGTCCATTGTCGAAACTAATAAATAACACAAGAGAGAAAAGGTCGCTTATACGAAATGCATTTGCGCGGATACTAGATCAGAAGGGAAGAAGAAAATGGGAGGAAAAGGGGGAAGTGGGAACTATAAAGTTGTCAGAATGCTTGATAGGATAAACGGATAGATAGATAGATGCAGGCAGTTTCTTGCGAGATTATCTATGTCTGGTCGGAGCTGCTGTGGCCAAAGAAGCTTCTATAGTTCTATGCTTACAAGAGGGCGATCAATGCGTCTTAGTAAAGCTCGTGGAGCTACATAATTTTCGAATCTATTTCTGGGAGCGGAAGATGGCAGAGTGGGTTGCGTGCTAGAGCGTCAGGATGACGGAGCGGGTTCAAGCCCCGTTAGTGCCCCTAGTGGCTTTCACACACAGGCAGTAATGCCTTCTAAGCCACTTTAAATCATGCTAAGTTCATGCTGTTTATACAAAGTACATTGTGCAGCTATACGCTTAAACGTCGTAGGCTGATGGCAACGCCGAATCGACACGCGCCTTTTAAAAAGTCCTGCATTTACTATAATGACGACGACGCGCGCTTAGTGATAATAAAATCAGAATTTCATGTCCGTCTGTCATTTATTCCGGTGTTGCGTCGGAGTTATTCGCTATTTAAAGCGAACCCGTCTCTCTCCTCTCTTCTCTCCTCCTCTCTCTACATACTTGCGGTGATCTTGAGATGCCCACTGAAACAATGTCGTGTGTTTGTTTTGCTCCAAATTTCTAGATATTAGTTGTAATTGTAGTCGTTAAACCGATTTCCGTTGGTTTTTTAAAAAAATCTGACAGCTTCTAAGCCGATGCAGTCCTGTGCGTAGCATAAAGTCACGTGAGACCTGTTTAGGGTTTTCAGTGGAGCATTAAAATCTTTTAATGTAGAACCTGATTGCAACTCTGATTGCCGTTAAAAGACAAAGCGATTACTTCAGTGTTAATGGTCTCATTTAATAGTGAATAGCTAGATATTCTGGATAACAGCTGACACTATTTGTCAAATGCTGCTGCTGCTGATGATGATGATGGTGGTGGTCGTGGCGATGGCGCTAATAAGGATAATGTCAGACCCAATTTCATATTTCATGTTGGCATCAGTAATTAATTTATTTCTCTGTCCTATCAAAATATTGTGTCAATTAAAATCTTGGAAGTGAAGTTTTATCCGCCTCACTAATTTCAATTATAATTTCATTCTTTAGTATATATTCTGAGTGGTTTGAATCCATAACTGATCTATTGAGTTGATAATGTCTTCAGGCGTTTAGGCATAAATCGATTTTCAAATGCAGTGAAATCGTTTCTTAGTAATCGATTTCAATCACTTGGGGAAGATGTGCAGAGACAATAATGATGAATAGAACACAGTCGACGGTGAGCTCTTGTCTAACAATGTTCTAAAATCCTCCGGTAAGGTCCATCGCTTGTACTTAAAATTGGTCTGAGCGAGAGAAAAGCATGCACTTGGTAATTCATTAATGGATTCGTGACAAATGTGGAGCTTGTAACTAGTCGATGGCCATACACACGAGCACACGAATAGCTGAGATTCAGCTTTTAAACGGAATGCCCCGGCCTTCAAAGTGAATTATTCAATTTAATTTCCTTTGCAATACTGTAGACATTAGTACAGACAAGTAGTTCAATAGTTCTTTCTTTTAAATGCTGTCGTTGAACGAATTTAACAAAAAATTAAGTCGATAATTATTAATCATAGTGGTTGTCACACAGGGCAGGCCCTATTGAACCAATGTTATTATATTAATGCATTAATTAATTTCGTTAAATTTAACTAAGCGTGCATGCCAGGGATTGATGGAAATATACGTATTTCTCTGCACTTTGAAGCTTATTTTACACTGTGTCTTGATTGAAGTGGCACCATATTAGAAATCAATATAGCATCAACAAAATTTATTCAAAATTTATAAAACTTTATCCACATTTAATTTCATCTATTCTACACAAAACGGGAAAATTTCAACAAAATCGGTCGTACGATTTACGGGATATTAATCTTTAATAAATTGAACCGAAAAACGCAAGTTTCCACAATGGGGAAGTCACCATTACAATCGCGTCATTACGCCGTTTACGATTTCGATTCTGTGCACTGTGGTCTGCCCGATGTCCGTCTCTCTCGCAATCTTACGCACGCTTCGATGAGTTCCAGGGGAATTCTCTTGGCTAAGAACGAGCTTTGCAACGGTTTCAATGTCTTCGGTCGTGCAGGTCGTCCGTTGTCTACCACCGCCGTGACTTTTGTCAGCAAAGTCCGTTTTTCGTTAACCTGCGGCAGTCCGCAGAAGTCAAGCGATCTATCGAAGTGACTATCAAGAAATATCAAACATATCAAGAAATTCTGCTAAAAAATTTTCTTGCACTGCAATTCTTGGTTTATCTCAAAATTGTTATTAAGATTCGATCCTCTATGTGCTTGCATTCGTGCAAAGAGTGGTCACTTCGAGCACAAACTGTAAACGGCGTAATGACGCGATTGTAATGGTGACTTCCCCATTGTGGAAACCTGCGTTTTTCTGTTCAAATTATCAAAGATTAATATCCCGTAAATCGAACGACCGATTTTGTTGAAATTTGACAGTTTTGTGTAAAATAGATGAAATTTAATGTGGATAAAGTTTAATAAATTTTGGATAAAATTTTGTTGAAGCTATATTGATTTCTAACATGGTGCAACTTCAATCGGGACACAGTGTGTAGTTTTAAAAATCTCCAACGCGTTCGTAATTACTTAATTTTTAAACATTCGATTTTCCAAGAATGGAAAAATCCAAATACTGTCACTGCATTTGAAAAAGAAAATATGCTTCTAGGTGCAATTACTGAGGCAGTTGTTATTCTTGTCGTTTCTTGGTTTTTGATTTCTCATATTCGCATCCAACGATCGATTATGCAATCTTCAGTGACCAGTAAAAATCAAAGGTGGGAAGCGAACAGCAGAGGGTCGATTGTCGAATTTACAAAAAGTATTTCAAATGAAACTGATTTAGGCGTATCGACTCACTGCTCTCAAATGCCGAGAAATCTTGCAATACAATTGCTGCTAGAAAACTAGGAGTCTTTGTAAAGGTTTTTGTGAGAAACGTTCTATGTTCTAAACAGCGACGTAATCAGGATTCCTGAATCACGGGCATATCGACATTTTCAGGCGGAAAAATTTTTGACGACCAAAAAACGTCGTCCCGCAGGCTCCAGGGCTCTTGCTCATTTTCACCATACTACTTACACCCTCCCCTCCTCCTCCAACTATTCAAAATTTCAAGATCGGACCCTGTCCGAATAGGGGGCCGAGCCCTTCAGTGCCTCCACCCGTGGCTACGCCAATGGTTTTAAGTGAGAAACATTTTATTCATACAAATGAGAACGTTTCAGGGCATTGCCAACAGGAGAGACAGTCAGTCAGACAGACAGACAGGCAGACAGACAGACGGAGGTGTTTGAGTAGCGCATCATCAGCATCAATGGCATGGCATTAATCCACCTGGAAACGTTGTGTTTCCTACCTGTCCTACCTGTCTGAGAAATGGCCTTCGATGGTTTTCTGATCTCTGCTTCGACATCGATACCTCCGCACTCGGTGACGGTGTTTGAAGCTGAAATTCCTGTCATTTGATGCAGAATGTCCTTCAAAATAGTATGCATTATTTTCAATTAGGTGACCGCCACGGACAATTAATCAAGCGGTAAACATTGAGAAATCGAGTCCAAACGAAAGAATTCACGCACCTGTAGGTTGTGTATTGTGTAATGTATGTCCCTTAATACGTAATCTCGTAATTCCTTGTTACCAATATGTGCAGTAATGTATCTAACTGTATGATTTATTATCGATATATGATTTCTTACCAATAGGTAATGTATCTTAGTTTTTGTGGATGGATTCGGAGTATCATCGATGGAGACCCTTAGAACGTATACGTTATAACGAAGTTCTGCGTCAAGTGAAATCTCGTGAATTTACATAGCGCTTTTGCTGTTGTGCCTTGGCAGCCACTCGTTCTTAGGCACATGGCCCGAAAAGAGGGTCAGTAAGGCAGGGGCGCTGTATCCAAGGGGTTATCATGGTTGCGACTAATATTGCATTGTCTTTGCACTAATCAAACTGCTGCTGAAGAAGAAGATGATGCTGCTGATGCTGATAATATTAATGATGATGATGATTAATATCATCACAACGACGATGATGATTAAAAAATGACTACGACGACGATTTTAATCAGCGATGACACGAACAACCACTGTCATGTGTCGTGACAGCTGAGAACGTCTACGAATACTGTCACTACGAGACGTTTCGTGCCACCTGTCCTGACGGCGAAGTCGTCCTCATGAGATCCGCCTTCTACGGACGCAAGAGTCTCGGACGCTGCGTCCGGACCAACTTCGGATTCATCGGATGCTACTCCAACGTCCTCGACTTCCTCGACCGGAAGTGCTCCGGGAAGACCGGATGTCAGTTCGACGTCATCGAACCGAGCTTCGGCGACATCCGGCCGTGCAACGTCGAGCTGAAGAGCTACCTGGAGGCGGAGTATACCTGTCTGCCAGGTAGGGACAACACCTGTCGTCTTCTACAGGTGACTCACATTTGAACGTATTAGATATAAATTTCTCGTAGCATAGGCCTACATGCTTAAGGGGCTCTCCATAAAGTACGTCACGCCATTTTGGCAATTGTTGACCTACCTGCCACAAACTCAGTCGCAAATCTCGGACCACCCCCCCACTAACGCGTCGTCCACAAAACACGTCACGCAGGTTTTCTATTTAACATTAATACATTCTAATTCTTAGTTCAATTTTCAGCAGCAAAACATATATTCAACTTCCGACAATGATAACGAATGTAATTGAGACCTGAGGTTGTATGTATCTTGGGCAAAAAGTGTTAATGAACAATTACAGTAAACACGTATTTTACTATACCTCTTAACAAGCACGTTTAAGATTTTATTTATACAGAAAATGTGACGTCACGCTGGTCCTTGCCTCCTTCTGTCATAAACTGTCACACTTTCTTAGACGCCTCCTTCTTGAGCGCGACGTACTTTATGGACTGCCCCTAAGCTGCAGTTATTGCAACGCCTTTGGGAAAATCGTTGATTTCTAAGCGAGAAGGAGAGGTGAAGGGGAGATAAAAAGAGGAAATGGAGACGCTTAGCGCATACTTCCGTCTCCTCCTCCTTCTTCTTCCGTTTTTGCCAATTTCCAATTTTACGCTCATTGCGTAATCCCAACCTTTTTTAGACCATGCCCCTCCAAAGTCGTTTTAAAATTCTTATGTCCCCCGCGACACATGTACAGAAGCAATCACAGAAATTGTATTATCAGAATAACACGAAATATATGAAAAACAGCAAAGACAGATACAAAACATGCAAAACAGAATTGAATTGCATTAATTAATATACGTTAATCATTTAGTAATGAAGGCTTCTTCTATGAATCTATATTCCATAAGTTCTTTAACAATCGTCATTTTAATTATCCGGTTCTAAAAATTTTAAACATTGAAATTGCCCAATTGTCCCCCTAAGTAATGAAATTGCCCCCCGGTGGGCGTAAGCCCCCCGTTGGGACCACTGGTCTAGTGGGGTACTGATGTTGTCATACCTCCGCTAGAGCAGGATTTCCCGAACGTTTCGGAATCGCGGTCCACGTCAGCGGTTTTGTAACGCGTCGCGAACCTAATAATAACATGTATTATTAACAAATGCATTCGGCTATCTGGCGAACGTTAGTTGAAAAGAATCACCTGAGTTTTAATAAATGGCAAAACAAAAGCTCTGATTCAATTCCAATGAAAATATGACAAATATGTTAGACAGAATTATTCATATTTTTGCCAAATAAGACTAAAATGAGAGAAATAGATATTGAGATTTCTTGGAAATTGTCTTTTTAATCTAGTCTATCACATAACTTGGCCACAGCCCAGCTGTGTGATAGACAGTAATTGAATTACTTAGCCAGAAATGCTGCAAACTTTTATCTACGGACACCCCGAGGTCAGCAATTTCCTCGGCCTATTTGTAGCCTAGTAAGCCACTTTACTTTTTTTTATTAAGAGTCGGAAATCTTTTGGCAAAGATGACAGCTGGACTTTGACAGGGTCTTTGCGCGTTTGACGCCGGCTGAATAATTGGAGAATGTAATCTCCAATTAGTTCAATATTTGTGCACTTCTTCTTTTCGGTTGTTTCCTTTTAGCATTCTTGTTCTTGTTCTTCTTGTTCTTCTAATACTTCTTGAGATCTTGTTCTAGTTCTTCTCCTCCTCCTCCTCCTCCTCCTCTTTGTTTTTTTCTCGTTCTCGTTCTTGTTCTTGTTTTTGTTGTTGTTCTAATTCTTGTTCTTGTTGTTCTAGCAAATCTTGTTCTTGTTCTTCTTGATTTTCTTTATGGTTCTTTTGCATCTTTGTATTCTTCTTTAAAAAGTATATTTTAAAACGTCTACCTCGTCAAAATCTTTGCTTCTGTGCTATCATCGCTTCCAAGTTCTTTCTTTTTTACGTTTTAATCCAGTTAAAAATACTCTTTTCTGGCTTTCTCGAAAGCAGCGAGACAACATCGAATCCTTCTTTGTCTCTGCGTCTCCTTCCCTTGGCTTTCCATTCCTTACAATCTGTGTCCTCTAACTGCCAGAGAGAGGGCGAGGAAGAGGGAGATGGAAGAAAAGAGAGAGAGACAGAGGATGGGGAGTCAACTCGTCTAAGAAACCGGGACAACAGAAAACGATCGGTCAGTTTCCAAATTCTGAAATTACGTTGATTTGGTAACGACCGAGATACGACGAATGGGAGGGGGTGACGACTAATGCCCCCGCCCTATAGCGCCCCCACCATCGATCGAAGGGGACTCCTCCTGCGATCACTGACATGGGCTGAAGGTCTGTTGGCGCACAGATGCGTGACATCTTATAGAGGAACAACTACTCAGGTGAAATGATTAAGTAATGGATCGCGATGGGGGGTGATGGGGTGATGGGGGGGTTGAGGAGATGAGAGTTGAGGGATGATGATGCCCTGGGGAGTAATGAATTAATTTTCGGTGGAAAAATCAGATAATGGTTTTCTCGTCGTCATCAACTATAGGCAATCATAGCAAAATACACGATGACTTCGTTGAGCAAGAACGATATTGAAATACAGACACAGACAGACAGACAGACAGACAGACAGACAGACAGACAGACAGAAAGACAGACAGACAGACAGAAAGACAGACAGACAGAAAGTAAGTAGATGACAGACATAACAGAAAAAGAAGAATTCTTTGACAGTCAGAAAGACAGTGACAGACAGAGTGACAGTGTTTTATTCTATAGAGAATTTAATCATCCAGATCAACAGACAGGTGGTCGAAAGAAAGAAAGACAGACAGTTCCATTCTGACCGATTACTGCAAATGCAAAAGTTTAATGGAAACTTAGCTATTCGATGTCTTCCGGACGGCACACATTTATCGACAATTAAAATTAATTGCAGATGGATGCTTTTAATTTAATTGAAAAAGAATTCTTTGGTTTGATCAAGCATAAAATAGTGCTTTTCTCCCAATATTATGTTCTATTAGTGTTCTATTCTAAGCGAATTTAATCGTCGAAAAAGATCAACTGATTGAGAGTGGTCTGCAGAGTAAAGAAATAGTCATTAGCGTCGTTCCATTCTGACCGATTACTGCAAATGCAAAAGTTTAATGGAAACTTAAAGCATTCAATTTGATGTCTTCAAAAAATGGTTAAACAAATCATTATTTTATCGACAATTAAAATTAATTGCAGATGAAAGGACATTTAATTTTCTTGCGGCGAAAAATAAATTCAAGGCGTTTGATCAAGCATAAAATCTGCTGTTTTTCTCCCAATATTATGTTCTATTAGTAAGTGACAGAATTGGAAGCGACGTGAAACTGCGTCGAAAAAGATGACGGGAACCTTACGATTGCAGAGCTTTTCTGTAGAGTATTGAACTGGATTACCAGCATTATTGATATCTCTTTGAGTATTCTAAACCGGTTCTACGAAAAATGTTACCATAGACTCGAACATCGTCCACCAACGCATCGCGTATATAAACGGCTTTAAAGACATTCAACTTTGAAATCCTCAAAAAATGGTTAAACAAATCATTATTTTATCTGCAGATTGGTTCGAGTTCTGTCAGCAGAGTAAGTGATTAGTTATATTATGACTGAGAAAGTAGATGTGCCATATACGATCGATTCTTTACATTGGCACACTATAGCAGCACAAGAGGCCACACATGCAAATTGTTCACGCAGAGAATGGGACCAAGCAAGTAAATATTTGTAGTGCAAGGGTTGTGGACAAATGGAACAGTTTGGACGAAACGAAAAGGCAGTAACAGTTGAAACAGTAAAAGATCCAAATCGATCCAAGAGTTATCTCGGAAATCTAGATTATTGAATGTAGAGTTATAACAGTGATTTTTTTGAATTAGCTTCCTAAACCATTTATTTATTATTATTATTATTATTATTATTATTATTATTATTATTATTATTATTATTAGATAATTAGATAATTAGTTAATTGGTAATTCAATTTATATAGCGCAGAAACATGGAAGAAGGACCAAAGTCAAAAGCGTTTTACACTTTATACGAGATCTCATAAAAGGTATTATTATTATTATTATTATTATTATTATTATTATTATTATTATTATTATTATTATTATTATTATTATTCAAAGAATGTCACACGACTCGCGAGCGCACTAGAGAGGGTTAAAGACGATTGCATGACAGCGGAAACGAGGACTGACAATGGCATTCTAAGCGTGACCGATACTAATTACAACCTTCATCCTGCCTTTGCTCTATCAGCGTGAGTGACCATGTCTTGATGGAGCTGTCTCTCTTGAGAGCCAGGAAATCTAGGATATTAGTTCCATCAAAGAAAAAGAACTAATAATGGTTGTGTCTAGTGTAGTTCTTTACTTCGTGCTCCGGAATGTGCGTGCCTAATTTGCAGAGTTATTGACAGGTAATACAATACCTGTGTTGTTTCGATATATGGTGGATGAGCAGGCCTACATCTTTCAGAGAGTTTGGATCTAGGCTTCAAAGGGTTAGACTCAGAGCGTTAAGAGAGTTAAGAGGCTGCCACCTGTTTTGCTGTTTTCTGGCAAAATCGCATCGAATGGCTGGCATATCCATTCCATTAAACGAGTTGATATTGCAAATGACCTTGCATGGAATGTTTTTACGTAACGTAAGGTCATTTGCAAAATATATACAGTATCAATGAATATGTCGCCATTATAGAAACCTGTCATGGACGTCCACAGAAATTTTTCCAGGGGTGCAGAACAGG
This sequence comes from Metaphire vulgaris, assembly GCA_018105865.1. Classification (NCBI taxonomy): domain Eukaryota; kingdom Metazoa; phylum Annelida; class Clitellata; order Crassiclitellata; family Megascolecidae; genus Metaphire; species Metaphire vulgaris. The sequence goes on along the minus strand of CM030851.1, from coordinate 1,040,824 downwards.
GCATTGTGACGAAATAAATGAAAAAATTCCAGAGGTGGGGGTGCAAAACAAGAGGCACTGTACAAGACTGTGAAGATCTGTTGGAATAATTATAAATTATTTAGCGCTACAAGAAAGTTAATCGGATTCTTATATAAATTCATATTTTAGCTTAGTACTATAGGTTACGTTTTAGTAATCTTACTGTTTCCATAACTTCACAATTTTTCACCGGAGATGCAATTGCACCCCTTGCACCCCCCCCCCGAGACGCCCATGAAACCTGTATCAGTTTCTGTTTATTTCTCGGCTGTCGAGGGCGTTGCAGCTCCTAACGGTATAACGGGTCATATTATTAATTTATGAAGCAGGTCTAATATTACGAGTACATCATATAGAAATAATATTCATGCAACAGCGTTTTGCAGGCTGGATGTAGCGTAATCGATTTCCGATTCAAATACTGTACAAGTGATTTGCAGATAAAATTCGGTCAGTTACTTCACTCACTCACTCACTCACTCACTTACTCACCTATTTGCTTGCTACAGCAGAATATGCACTTAACCGATGCGTAATTCAGTACGAAAAAGCATGCAGTTAACCAGAGTGAGGGCTCACTGCTTCACTCATTGACTTTGTTCATTTCTTGGACGGTTGCCAGGGGCGTAGCCAGAAATTTGATTTGGGTGGGTATAAATCTGAACTATAACCCACATAAACCATATAAACCACATATAACCACATGTAAATCAAATAAAAAACTTTAAGGTAGACTGATTTTCGGGGGTATATATACCGATATACCCCCCGTCGCTACGCCCCTGACGGTTGCTCTCTTTGTGGAACAAAGTGCCTTCTTTAGCAAAAGACATTTCGTACTTTCACTCTACATATTGGCTCGTGCCTTTGGCGCTATTAAAAATTTAGATCAATTACATTACATAACTACATTGTCCAATTCCAATGCACAGAGCATCGCTGGTACTCTTCAGCTTATATAAGGCACTTCTTGGATATTTTCCATTTCCATTGGGACACTTTTAATGCAAAAACAATCTGAATAATCGCACCCATGCAGTTGCAATATTCATGTCCTTCGCGCATGGGCGCCCGCACATTGGGGCAAGTGGGGGCGCTTGTTCCCCCTGGAAACTGCAAATCTATTTTTGTAATTAACTATATTTTTGGCTTTTAGCCAATATTTTCACGCTAAAACTCTGCCGATACACAAAGTGAAAATTGAGAAGTTTTACTGTAACCAAGAACTGTGAAAACTAACAACTGTGGAATTGAATATCTTGAAAATGGCCCATCCATATAGTACGTACGCATTGATGGGTCGAGTGGGTTGGATTTTGGAGATTTTGTGTATGTACGGTGTGTGCAACGGGGTGGGGGGTGGGGGTGGGGAGTTGAAAATATGCCTTTTTTGTGCACGTACTATATATGGATGAGCCCATACTGAATGCATCGTGACCATTGTGTGTCTTGTCCCCCCTTGTCCCTATGTGTGGGCGCCATTGAAGTTAAGTGGATTTTGTCTAAATTGTGTTTCAGTCGCCTTTGATCCGTTGGGCGACTGCGAGATGACGATATCCGGGCGTCAGCTGATCGCAATGCTCATGAGCACCGGAAGCGGAAGTGCTCGCCGTTGCGGACTCGATTATCGCTCGCCCTGGATCGTTCGAGTCGCTTCCGGTCAGCGAATCAACGTCACTCTGTTCGACTTCCGGTCTTCGTCGTCGTCGTCGTCGTCGACGTCATCGACTGTTACGTCATCGTTTAATTCGAATCTCTCCTCCTTCTCCTCCTCCTCCTCGTCGTCGATCTTCCTCAGCCGGCCGCCCTCTTCGACGCCGACAGGAGGTGTCTTGGCCACCGGTCTTCACCCGGTCTTTGCCCGCGTTAGGGAGCCGTGCGGGAGGGGCGGGAGAGGAGGAGGAAGAGAAGGAGGAGGAGGAGGAGGGGGAGGCGGTCGATGTACCGGCAATGATCTCGTCCGTGAGGGAAAGCCACGTCCACGTGACGGTCTCCAACTGCGCCGAGATCATTTTCGGCAAATCGGATTTCGACGAATTCCTGCTCACCTTTGAAGGTAAATTGACAAAAAGACGACGAAAATTGTGTTTTATAATGGAACACGCAACAGGTATAAATGGAACGAATTGGATGCTACGACGGTATTAGCCACTGTAATGTGAATGCGTTCATGAGTAATCTGAATCCTATGGGATATTAGACTGCATGGGAATGTATAGTACTATAGTTTTTGTATTGTTTAATACTAAGCGATCATATCGTAGAGATACGAGTATTGTGAGAGTTCATAAGACAGCGCACAACTGCTAAATATGCTATTGTTTATAATAAGACTATAAGTAGGCGACCTATCATAAACATTATTAACTGATCAATTAAGCAATTATATCACACAATATAATAATAATAATGATAATAATAATAATAATAATAATAGTAGTAGTAGTAGTAGTAGTAGTAGTAGTAGTAGTAGTAGTAGTAGTAGTAGTAGTAGTAGTAGTAGTAGTAGTAGTAGTAGTAGTAGTAGCAGCAGCAGCAGTAGTAGTAGTAGTAATAATAATAATACGGTAATAATGACAGGGCTCTTAGAGTGGTTCAGTAGGATCTGCCCTGTGTGAGAACCACTATGTTCTACCCGACCTTTCATCCATATTATGGTCTTGCTGTGTAATCTCATTCTTTGCCCTCTTGTCCTCTGGTTGGTTTGTTCCTGTATTCTCCTTCTTTCTTTGTCTTCTTGTCTTTGAATCTACAGATGACAACAAAACCACGCATCATACAATCGCATATGCTACGTTTTACTGTATTCTACATGGCCGTTGGTTTGTAGCTGTGGGATGTGCAGATGTAGAGCTTACGTCTCCTGAGATGACGGTCAGCTATTACGTCGACCGTAGCACGGCCAAAGTGATCTGTCTCAACTCAGAGCAGTCTTGGCGTTTGGTTTGTACGGAAAGAGGCTGGCACGGATACACTGGAAACTGCACGTCACAGATGGGTAGGAGGATACAGCATCACTAATGATAGCTCCGTGCTTAGTATATACCGTATATGCACATTCCATGCATTTTTGGCTATGTCTAGAAATAAAAGATAGAATATAGAAAATAATCGAAAATTATGTTTTTCATATATGTCTAGAAATAAAGATCATCATCATCATCAGCGGTTCTCAACCTTTATATGATGACCTTTTTAATTCAATATGACGTGGCGACCCCAACGGTTAAATCATTTTCGTTATAAATATAAAAATATATATATACGACAATCAAATATATAAATCGTTATTATTTAATTGTCTCCATGTTTATCCTCGAATGACAAATAAAAGATGGAAAATGAAGAAATAATCAAGAAAAATTATGTTTTTCTTATAGGGTTATAATGGCAAATCGATTGACCACAATGTGGTCGCGACCCAGGTTGAGAACCGCTGCTCTAAATTGTGATTTAGTTGGTATAAGATACATTATTTTCAACTACCCAGTGGCGGCTCAACATGAGAGGTACGGGGACCCGTGCCCATATTGAATGCCTGCCCCCAGTGTCCCCCTGTTGGGACCTATACTTACTACTACATACCTATCAACAGATGGTCGGCCCCATGCCTAGAAGTTGCCAACCCCAACGTCCCCCCACTTGCCAAATCCTGGAACCGCCACTGCAACTACCTGCTTAGAAACGAAGACGTAATCGCAGAATCGCGGACATCATCAGAATATCTATTGATGCTGCTTCGTGATTGGCTGGTTCCAGGCCATTGACAGTTGATCTACACTGCAGTAGCAGACGACAAGTATTACAACAAAATCAGTGAGTTGTTATGGGATTATGGGGTCATGGGGGTTATGGGGTTAGACAGCTAAAATATTTCTGGACCTACACGGAGTCGTCAACGAAAAGAAGGGGAGACTAAACCTCCCAAGCACCAGGAAAACTATTTTTAGCTCATTAAAACGGACGAGCGTTCATGGGCGTCCGCAGAAATTTTTCCAGGGGTGCAAAACAACCTCGAAAGAAACAAGCACCAGAAATCATATTTTTCAGGTTGCATTCAACGCAGTATCGACGCCCATCTGACCATCTAAAATTCTGCTTCAATAAAGCTTTGTTCGTAAACTTTTGTTGACAGGAAGAGTTCAGTCGATGCCCACTAATAACTTCAACCACCTGAAGGCCAACACAGGTGAGACTTCCAGGTGGTCGGTCAAAGATGACGGTACGATGACCACCTACCTGGCAGAAGTTCTTAACAATTGACCGAATTGAAGATACCTGACGTAGAAACAGCTTGAACGACTTTATTTGTTCAAATCATACGATAATTATTAATTTATATGTTTAAATGTAATAATAATAATGTGATTTAAAGTGGTTTCGGAGGCTAGGTCAGCCTGTGTGAGAACCACTGTAGTGACTCTCTAGCTTTCCCAGATAATTATCTTTCAATCCGTTTACCGTTTCTACTGTCACTGCCAGATTGGGGTAAACTACAGTGTGTAAATATCCGTAAGACTGGTATGTAACACTTCTCCTACACACACCTGCGCACACACACATATTTACGAATTAAATAAATATACGGCATATGCTGTTGTTTTCTGCAACTTACCAGTTGATTTGATAAAAAAACTAAATGTGCATATTTTCAGCTTTGATTAGACTAATCTAGCAATCGAAATCAAGAGAAGTTGTGAATGAATATTTTTGAGGCAGTAAACGCTGTGGAAGCTTTAGTAGTCAGGGCGGTTGGATTTTAGTCGAAGAAGCTGACTGACCTAGGATTGGATATTATCCTACGAATAGTTTATATCATAACAGTATGACAGGTGGTCATAACAGGTGGTTGTTTTTGATTGGTTTTATTCTATAGCGACCGTTGCCTCTATTGTCGTCGGCGTTTCGCTTACAATCAGCCTCTGCGTTCTCTGTCTTGGTTTGCTCATTTTAAAAAGGTAATCAGAATTATTTTTACGTTCACACGATGTCGAATCTTCTTAAACCCCTTTATGCCCTCTGGTGCGCCGTGGAACAGTGGTTAGCGCACTGGTCTGCCAATCTTGAGGTCCGTGGTTCAACTCCTGGTGGCAGCGGCAGAAACTTTTATGCCAATTCTGTCCCAAGTGCTCCCCCCCGCCAGTCGACTCGGCTGTGTGAATGAGTACATCGGGTGTTAACTCAGTGGAGGGAAAGGCGGCGAGGGAAAGGCTGGCAATCGCCCTCATTAAGCCGTTGTCATGTAAAACTGAAGGCGCTAACCCTCTCGGACGTCTCGGTTCTCCGTACGGGCGTTGAACCCATGGAGTGTGCCTTTATGCCCGCAATCCTCCCTATGGCTCGTAGGGCGACCCCCAGTGGCAGTGGATGTCTTAAATGCTGGTATTACCTGCTCGTCTCTCGTTACAGCTATGCTCTTTTAGAGTGGATGAGGTCCAGCCACATTTGATATCTTAAAGTTTGAACTCTTAAATGCCCTAAATTCAGTGGCGTACCTAGGCTATAGCAGATATGGCAGACAAGGATGGAACCAATATAGTAAGTGGCAAGACCAAGACCAAGACATTAGGTCTCAAGACAAAGAGCGAGACCAATACAGTAATTTTAAACACCAACTGCGAAAAAATCCAGCTGTCTTGATTTTTTAGTAGACCAATCAAGTCGAGAACTGACCCGCAAGGCCAAGACCAAGACATTGAGAATGCTGTCTCGAGACTGTCTCGAGACGAAGCAGTGTCTCGAGACATCACATCACTGAGGACAGGTGCAGGGGCGCCAAAAATGCTGTGATCTTGCTCCCTGCTCAGCGTAGAAAGAGAAGAAACTGAAAAAAACTGACTTTGAGCACATCATAGACCAGTTCGCATAAGTAAAAGCTAGATAAGTGCATTTGTAGTTTTAATCTTGTGTCACTAAAGTGTCGCGATTTGTTAATTAAAGATCTGCTAACCTGCTAAATTGATTTTCTCACCCACTTCCGAGATCGCTAATTGTCTTAGGCACGCCTCTGTCAAAACTCGAACTTAGCCACAGTCACCAACTTCAAGACCAATAACTTATAAACTACAGCAGAACAATTTCTTCATATGCCAAAACAGGAGCGCACTACAGTCAAACGCGTGTATTGTGTGACACTCATTCAACGCCAGCCGTTCAATGTTTCACCTGATATAAACACATTAATCTCAAGGATATAAGATTAGCATGTGACAACGTTAGAAAACAGTTAATTGATTAAGTTTCTATCGTGACAAATATTGTTTTCTTATTTAAGATAGTGACTTCCCTCACACAAAAGTTGTCGGGACACACCCATTTTACAAATATTGATGCCAGAGGCATATATACTGACCATATTGTGACGCGAACAATTTCCAGGACCCCTGAGGGCAATAAACTTTACGGGTCCCTAAACCACGGATATATCACTGTTTTAGTAACTCGTAATAAATGTAATAGGATGTCTCAAAACTAGACCGTAGTTCAGCGACTAACCAACTTGAACAGGAATGTTCCAACCTTGACCTATGAGACCCTGTGGGCAACAGTTTCCATGGGTCCCATGTTATAGCGCATAAAGCGACTGATATAGATGTCACTAATGTCTTGTTTCTTGATGTTGCCAAGGTTAAAGCGGCCGACTGCGTCGTCACGACGTCCCGCTGATCATGACATGACGATGTCGTCATGTCACGTCGACGACACTTCCTTGACCGCATGCTGTCGTCATCACCGTCATCACTGCCGCGACCACCGTCACCACCGCCGTGCTCTGACGAGACCTGACGACGGTCACTCGTCACCGCAGCCCGGTCAAGTCGAACCCGTCACTCTTCGGTGTCATCAGGACCGCGAATGTCACCGGCTTTCGGCACCCGACCGCTCCTACTTGCTTCTCCGACCGACGCCGCAGCGGTCAGCTGTCGACTGTCCCTGCCGGTGCTGCCCTGGGGAGACTTTCGCCGTGGACAAACAGCACCCTGGGGCCCTAACCCCATCGGCCACACCGAGGGAACGGTACGGCAAACTCAGGACTATGTGTCCGGTTGAAACTGAGCAGTTGATGGCAGAAGGCTGTCCGGACTGTCAGGCCGTCAGAGCAGAACTCTTCTGAAGTCTTACTTGCGGTTTGTGTGTGGTGTGTTTCATTATAGACACGTCCGTATCAAAGACGATGAGCATCTCTCTCTCTCTCTCTCTCTCTCTCTCTCTCTCTCTCTCTCTCTCTCTGTGTGTGTGTGTGTGTCGAACAGTTGTGAAAAAATTCTTGCACGATTTTACGCAATGATGATGGAGAAACAAGAAAATCTTATCTAATTCGAGTGTTTCATCACTCCACTGAAAGTTTTGCATATCTACGCAGCTACTGTGTAACAATAGTCCTTCCATTGGTTAAAGTCATACAGAGAATCGATTTTATAATATTTTTGTCTTTTATAAAACTTGTGATACAAGGAACCAGTTATCTTAAGACACGGTTCATCTCGCGATCGACTTTTTAGCCATTTCACTCGACGCTCTGCAGAAATCTCTTCTGTTGATGTGCCTCGTACTCGCATTGTCAGTGGCAGTGGCTAGTTGTTTCCTAATCAACAATCTCTCCGGAATTCATTACCTAAATCACTTCGTGAAACCAGAGCATCATTGCCTTTTAAATTAAGTCATAAACTGTTCTTATTTGGCCCATCGATCTCCGAATGAAGCCCCCGCCGATCAGACCGCCCTCTTCATCATCACCATTCTATAATTATACTCAGCGATCCATCAGTGACTGGATGATCCATTGATCCTCAACTGTCACTGGAGTCTGTCGGTTTCACTGAAACTGTCACTATGGGTTAATCAGCACATACAAGTACATATATTATTACAGGTTTCAACAGTAAAGACCTTGCTAAACATATCAGCCACAATATGCATTATTAAACATTGTGCAAGTCTATATTTAATTTTAAAAGTTTGCAACCTATTAATGTTTTGTAATGTTCAAACGTTTATTAATTGAATTTCATACTGAACTCGGCAATCCTTGACAGTGGCGGCTTCACAGAGGGGCCCTGGGGCCCGTGCCCCCTATTGAGTGCCTGACCCCCCCCCAGTGACCTCCCTGTTGGGACCCTATACTTAGTACTACATACCTAACAACAAATGGTTGGCCCCCATGATTAGAAGTTGCCACCCCAACGCCCCCCCCCACTTGCCAAATCCTGGAGCAGCCATTGATCCTTGAAGTTGAAAAATATCAATCATTGATCTACGCTTTTGACAACTGCTTCGAAATATTCTGACCGCAATTATTTTGCAAATAATAAACTTTGATGCATGACAATTAATTAGCTAAGCGATTGATTGGCCAAATAGATCCCTGTTGAAATCATCAATTTTTAAATTAAGAACTGCAAAACTCATTGAGCACAATAGCTTCACTCGCAAACGGAATCTTCATACTAAAATAATATAAGTCGATATTACTGTTAGAACAATACAGTGGTGTGAAAAGTCTTGCATATTCTGCACGAATTCGCTATTTTACAAAGATGTCCATGGGTCCATTTTTTAGAACCCAATCCAATCCAGCCCATCAAATCTCCGACACAACCCACCGTATAATGCATTACAATTTCTTAAACTGTGGCTTATTTTCTGACCCAACCCACCATTGATACGGAAAAATTCAACCCAACCCATTGGACATCTCTGGAATAATACTGATTCACATCTACACTGCTTGAAATTACATTCACACACTGCATTTGTAAACAACTCGACGCCATAGTTTTACTCATGGCCACATTTACCCAAGGCAGCCATAATAGTACTTGAAAGGAATTGTGCGATTTTAACATAGAGCATTTTTTCCAAACGTGCACTTTTTTGCACGTGAAAGTTTTGATGTCAACGTTGTCAGAAGAATTAGTAGTTAGCTTTGAATAGCCTTAACGCGCGCGCACACACACAGATATACATATACATTTATATGCATTGTAAGAGCTTTATCAGGAAAACTTAGCAATAAAATCTCAGTCGTACAGTTATGGTGATTTATGAACTTCAAAAACTTAGCACAAGTGCTCAAATATTATGCCTTCAATTGCTAAACACCATGACGATTTAGTAAAGAAATAATCTGAAGCGGAATATGACACGCCGTTGATAAGAATTTAGGCTTTTAGGTTGAAGTGAACCCATTTAGATCAGTCGTAAAAACCGACCTACGCTAGAAATTTTATCTAAGCATTTGCCTGCATAGCGAATTGTCATATGTTTAGGCTCCACAATTGAAGACAGAAGTTGCAATAGAGTGAGGTACAGTATGAGCGACAATGGTTTTCAATACAAGATAAGTGCTAATAAGCATAAAATAGAGTTACTATTGTTGTTGTTGTTGTTGTTGTTGTTAAGACGACGACAATGCAATGCCGTCGTTATTTTTGCCGATTCAGTTGGATCGATTCTACTAGTTCTTTGTGGTGTCCTTTGGCTTCGTGTTTTTTTCATCGGCGGTTTTCTGTGCGTTGGAGTTCTTCGTATTCGTCTCTTGAACGGCTGCAGGCGTCTTCGTTTCCGATTCCTTTGACGCGCTCGACTCCCCGAAGCCTTCGACTCTCTTGACGCCTTCGACTCCGAGCGCTTCGTGGCCGAGGTGACCTGTGATCGGGAGCCGATCGACGCCGACTTCGATCGTCCCTTGCCGTTGGCTAACGGTGAGCGACTCTACAACAAGCAAACAGTCTCCATAAATTGGTGATATTGGTCGCTGCTCAGCGTGGAAAGAGAAGAAACTGAGAACACTGACTTCGAACACATCCTAGACCAGTTTGCATCAGTAAAAGCAAGAAAAGTGCATCTGTAGTCTTAATCTTGCATCAATAAAACGTCACGATTTCTTAATTAAAGATTTGTTAACCTGGCAATTTAATTTTTCTGACTCTCCTGCCATGGGCGCCAAATGCCCTAGGTACGCCTCTGTGAATCAACGAACGAATGAACGAAGGCTCGGTGCTAATGTTCCGTTCACCTGGTTTTCTGGTATCCACCAGTCCTTAGGATAAGCGGCTATCTGGTTCATGTACTGTTGATTGGCGATCCAATCGCGGTCCCACTGTTCGTGGTCGTAGAGAGGTTTCTTACTGGAAATTCTCTTCGCTATCTGTTCATTCTCCTTCGCCACCACGAGAAGTTCTCTCAGTCGCTTTTCACGATTAAGACTGCAAGAAATCCAACGCGAATCCAACGCATTAGAATCTAACGGGAACTGTTGAATGGCCTAAAGCTCCAACATTTTAAAAACCGGTTCACATTCCGTCTTCCATCGTTCGTCAGGGTCCATTAGTTACAACAACGGAGGTATTATTATTCCTATGCGTAGATGTTGCAAACGTTTTTTTACGTTTTTTATTTTAGATTTTACGTTTGCGACATCTATGTTCTTATGCCTACTAAGGTGTAGTAGGCAACTACGATTAACTACCGGTCCTCTTAATAGACTGTTATAAGTGAACCAAGGCAACAGATAGACTATATATGACAAATCCAAAACTGCAAATATAATAAATTTTATACTTTATGATAGCATATTGGCAATTTGGCAATACCCCTTCGCCACCCTAAGAAGTTCCCTCAGTCACTTCTCACGATTCAGACTCTGCAAGAAAATGACGCGTTATGAAACAGGTTATGAAATGAAACAGGTTTTAAGCTGTGGCGATTGTGGAGGCAGTTTTGAAGTCGAGGCAAGGACGATGGCGTCGTAAGTCACGAATAGGGGCCATGCAGGCTTTTGAAAATTGAGAGATTTATTATTTATAATTCGAAATTTAGAGATGAATCAAATTTTTAAACCAAGATATTTTGCAGCTTGAGCAGGGATTATTGTGGTGTCTGGAGCCAAAAGCCAAAACTAGCTTGGGACTGTCAATTTTTTTAACCTAAGCGGGTTACTAACCTCTTGTATTCGTATGGATTCTGGTTGTCGATGCCTCCCCGTGTTTTCATGATCGTCGACATCTTTCCCAGAAGGATTCGGTTGTCTCTTTCAACCATGGCCAATCGCTCCTCGTCCGCCTACAGACATCGCATTCAAGGACAGAATTATGTCAAATCTTTCTAGAATTTTCTACCGTCGTTGACTTTAGACATAGTGGCGTACCTAGGGCGTGGCATGTAGGGCAGGTGCCCTGAGCGTCACTTGAAGGGGCGTCAAATACCTCCAGGTATGCCCTGTTTGGATATAATGCAGTGCCGCAGATTTAAAGCGAACCGTGTGGCATTTGGAGAAAGGAAATAACAGTGTCAATGTAAGTCTAAACATACGAGTCTTCCGAAATAAAAGCGATATTGTCTTAAACGCTATTATTGAAAAACGAAAACTCCAGGGTTGGTTGAATTAAAGATACTAAATATCTGTCGTACATCACAGACCAACATTACCTAAACACATGGACGCACCTACGTGTATAGGGGGTACCTGCATGGCGCCCGTGGCAGTCGACGGGGTCAGAAAATTAAATTAGTAGCAGGTTAACAGATCTTTAATTAACAAATCTCGAGATTTTACTGACACAAGATTAAAACTACAAATGCATTTTCTTGCTTTTACTGATGCGAACTGGTCTATGATCACGTGATAAAAGTCAGTTTTCTCCGTTTCTTTTCTTTCTACGCTGAGCAGAGAGCAAGATCACAGAGTCTTTCGGTGCGCCCCTTCAAGTGGCGCCCAGGGGCATCTGCCCCCATCTGCCATACCCTAAATAGGTGCACTGCTGAGAACTGTTCTCATTGTCGCTTTGCATATAATCCTTATTATTTCTGAAAATTTTATTTAACACAACGTCCAAGTTTGAGTGAAAAATGACTGAATTTTAACGATGAGTGACCTGTAGGGTAGATTTTTCAAGTTTTAATTTTGTCCGATGTCCAAATTCTGCGTAAAACAAAAGAAGCAGAGCGTCGTTCTGATGAAAGGTGTGCTCCTGTATTCTGGTGAATGAATTCTGTTACCTGCAGTCTCTTCAGTTTCATGTGAAGGTGCATGTAGGTACGTGGGGCCTTAGCATCGATTGTCGGTGCAGCCGATGCCAGCTGCAAAGCAAACACATCAGGGCGACAATGACCTCCAAGGAACGTTAACAATTTAATTACATTCATTAAGCATGTCTAAAACACAGAGACGTCATTTCACTGTTTTTCAGGGGGGAGCAAAACACTTTCGACCTGAACAAGTTACAAGTTTGCAAAAAAGCTGACGACCTTTTTTTGCTTGTCAGCCAATTTTCACGGTTAGTTAAAGTAGTTACTTCAAATTACTCGACGACATCATCAAGCACTCATTTATGGCGTGTAAAATCTAAATCTAAATAACACAAACATTGCCAAAAAAATTTTTAATTACATTCAAATGCCCCCTGCCCCAAATGACATGTCTAAAACACTTGGAAAATGTTGGTGGAAAACGATTGAAGATTTGAATTTCTGATTATAGGATTAAATGAATTCATCAGCCAATCAGATTGTTGATGATAGATGGCTTCATGTTGATCTTCACTTGTATTCTGTGACAGCTGACGGCAACAGTTGCAGCAAACCGCTCAAGCGAGTAAATGGATTCTAATGAAATCTTGCGCTAATGACACACAGTGTTTATTCTACGCCTTCTCTGGGGAATTCCCCCCCAAAGTTTGAATTTCCCCTAATTTTTGACATTTTGGCAAAAAGTATGACCTCCCCAATGTATTTTACCCAAAAAAAAAAAAAAAATCTTAAACTCACCCAATGTCTAGGTGGCTAGAATAGCCACTGAATGACACAAATAGATAGTCTCTTTATGTATTAAAAATTATGCTTAAAACTGTTTATAGGTTCGAGACAATTATTGCAATACGTTTAGGGTTCCATTTTTATCGGAACACATTGTATATTCCGGGTACGCCTGGACTGGAAAATGTTTGTAATAAGTAAAACTTCGCAAATCAATATTAGAGCTCATGGACACCCGGGTGCCGGGGTGTCCAGAGGCACCCTTTGCACCACAAATAGGCCCCATACAGGTGAAGGCACTTTTACCTTTCCCCAATCAGCGTCACACTAGAGCGGGTACTTTGCTAAGGGTCATATTGATGACTCAGTATACGAAGACTGGTATTGATGATGCTGATGATGATGGCATTAATGAATTTTGAGCGAATATTGCATACACGTGGAAGTCGAAGTCGTCATTATATTTTCTACGCCAGAAAATTGAAAAGGATCGCAAAAGACGCTCAGCATCGAGACCAATAGTTCCTATGATTCATGCATCTTCAGGATTATTTCTAGGATTATCAATGTGGGGGGTGTCGGAATATTTTGGAGGTCACTGCCGAAAAAATTCTGACAAGCAAAAAAGGTCATCCAAGGTTCAGATTCGGGGGGGGGGTGTCGGTCTCAAATTGTGGGGGTGTTCGGGTGTTAGGGGCGTAAAAATACCCCTGTGCATCTGGATGATGATGATGACGACGAAGACGATGATGATGATGATGACGATGATATTGATGGTAATGATGACTATGATAATGATGATGATGATGATGATTATGACGATTATGATGATGATGATGATGATGATGGTGATGATGGTGATGATGATGACCCTGCGACTTCCTACCCTTCTGCGATGTTCTTCGTAGTAAGCTTTGTCCCAGCGTTGCTGCAGCAGTTTGTTATGCGTCGGCAGAATCGGTTTGTACGTCCGATGCATCGATGCTGGATTAACTCTGTGTGTCACTCAACAGCGATCAATTGACGAAGTGACTGACAGCTTCTACGACAGTCAATTGAACGCTATTTCGACGCTAATTCTCTCTCAATCTATCAAAAGACTGACCTGTATGCATCACGTGATTGCCGTTGTCATGACGACCGTCATGTCTAGACTGTACCTGCGTTAGAAGTCAAAGGCGGTTGAGCTCTTGGCGCATGCGCACTGGCAATTGCCTGCAGTGAGTGACAGGCGCAACAAGTGTCGAGACGTAGGGCCTACTCTACTTACAGCCTAACCAAAGCGCCTAAGAATAATTAGCAGCTACGGCGGTACTACAATTCCAAAGGCGCTATATAAATTAGTGTCTCTTTGTGTCAATATCACTGCAAATTAACTTATATCATCAAAGACTTGCCTTTTCGTAACTTTATTGTCTAGTTAAATCAGTCTATTGGCTTATAAAACATTTGAGTCATATATATATATATATATCTTTATATAGCGCTACAATTTCTTCTTGAAAACAATTAATGTAGCATGTTTTACATTCACATGTAAAATATTCTCTCAGATAGCAAATGCTAGCGGCCACAGAATGTGATAATTAATCAAAGGAATATTCACCATAGCAATATCAACGCTTTTATACAAGAACTAAAACCCTAACTAAAGCGCTCTTCTTTTCAACAGTCTAGTAATTTCATTGCAACCATTTAAGCGACGCACTGATGCAATAATTGATTGATTTTGGTGCGGTGGCATGATCATGATCACTACTATATACGTGTATCAAGCGCTGCTGGTTAACGTTTCGGGCTCTACACGACCCATTCTGCCCGGAATATCTCGCGACGCTCGTTCGGAGACCGGCACGGACAGATCAACGGCTCCACCTTCGTTCCAGAACTCTGATCCTTCCACCTCCGTCGAAGTCAAGTTTGAGAGAACGCTTTCTCGCGCGGAAATCCTCTCCTGTGGAATTCATTGCCGGACTGCGTGTCGTCTTAATAGTTTGCGAACAAGTTAAAGACGCACCTATTCAACATCTCGTTTCCTCGTTTATTAAAGCACCCTTGACTTTGGCCCTTGCTATGTTACGGCCTAAATTGTCATGAACAATGAATAACAATATATTATATATATATATTGAAAAAGTTTTGATCCTTAGATGAGATAAGAAATGGCTAACATTGGTTAATATAGTTGACGAATTTCGTGATATTAAGTTAAAGAGTATCCTGAATGTCAAAAATGACTGGAATTAGATATTATTATTATTTTTATTAATAATAATAATAATAATAATAATAATAATAATTATTATTATTATTATTATTATTATTATTATTATTATTATTACAAACCATGAATTCACTTGGTCTATATTGTGACAAGCAGCATGACCCACGAACATGGCTTAACCCTTGACCTAATGAAGTCCTAATCAAAGCAGACTGCAACAACATACCCAATTATTTGCCGCTATCTATATTGAGGCGCTCGATGAGAGATCTTTGATAAGAGCGCAGATTAGCTTGAGACTTAGAAGTTAGAAGTGAAAAGATGTCCACGTGTCCGAACAACTCTTTGTTTTTAGAATTGACTCATTCGCTTGAAATGAGCGACAGTAATTTGTTCAGTAGATGTAACACATTACTATTTCCTCGTTTTGTCCAGAGGTTTACTCAACGAGTATACAGTAGGTGATTGTAATCTGCCCACGTATTTCACACCGTCCCAGGGAGAAAGTTGGTCAAAATATAGGTTTTAATGCAGATTTTAAATGAGTCAAATATACATTAGTAGACCGATATATAATCGATGCACTGCAATTATTTTCAGGTATTATTTTAAAGAAAATATTACACTTTAATGTTATTTTTAGCAGGAGTCTACAGTTCTGCATAATAAATATCGCGTTTATCTATTAATTTTCGCTTTAACTATTTATATGACACATCGATGCAGCGTTTTGAAACTGGATTATAACAACAGCTGTGGAACAGGCACGTCATGCTAGAGAAAAGCAAAACGTCTCCCCAGTTGTAAGATGCTTCACAGCCGATAAACGGTCAACCAAGTTCCTCGCTTGCATTCAAGGCTAGTCAGGCATGCGAATGATTGTCTGCAATCGATTGGCAACCTTACGTCGATCGATTAGGCTATCATTAATCTATTGAAAATAATTCGATATTGGTTTTCTTACGCATGACGCGCTTGCGTATCTGCAGTTGTTATAATTTGCTTTCAGAACGCTGCATCTGTGCGTCGCTTAAATGGTTGCAATGAAATTACTAGACTGTTGAAAAGAAGAGCGCTTTAGTTAAGGGTTTTAGTTCTTGTATAAAAACGTTGATATTGCTATGGTGAATATTTCTTTGATTAATTATCACATTCTGTGGCCGCTTGCATTTGCTATCTGAGAGAATATTTTGCATGTGAATGTAAAACGTGCTACATTAATTGTTTTCAAGAAGAAAACGAAGATGCCATTAAAGATCCGGTCATAGTAACTGTTCTGCAGCTTTATCTCCAGTCATTCAAAATGATTGAATGCAAACTGCTTGAGCCACGTTCGGTGTCATTACGACTACTAGTCCACCAACAAGTCAAGCACTTGATTAAATATTCTTGTATGACAGAATAAGACAAATAGCTACCGGATACAATTGACTACAATACACGGGGCGTAAACCACGAATGATTTACACAGTCGATGGGCATTCTTATCAAGAGCGCAGAACATGATGGAGTGGTCGGGTCGCCCTGGCCCTGTTATCCTCAAAAGGTCCTTCACTCGCAGATATTCTGCCTCTCAAGGACTATGTACAGTGTTGTCCTAACAGCATTTTCAAGTCGCGGGCACGGATTATGATTATTTGATTATGTCAGAGATTGTCATCTCTCGTCATCGTTGCTCAAAACGGCCTAACATCGCATGAACCTCAAACGCGTAATTAATGGTCTTCATTCACCTGGGCAGACTAGGTCCAATGGCTGGTAATTAAGCCCTGTTGAAATTACCGGCGAGGAAGCGCCTAATCGAGGGGTGTTACCTGGGCGGTTAACGCCTATCGCTGCTTTATCTGGGACCGGTCTGGAGACACGGGCCAGGGTGCGGATGGAACCTGGGTTTCAGGAGAGACCTAAGAGGGCGAAAATTAAAAATAGCCCGTTCTCCCAGACGATGGACCGGATTTTGTCAATAAAAACAAACCACAGATTACGCCTATTATCTAAAGGAAACGTACGATCTTCTGTTGATCTGGAAGCAGGTTGATGTGCTTTGTTCTCGATGTCCAGGCACCGAAACGTGCAGTTTAAAATGCATAGACGTTTCAGTGCGATAGTTTAGTATGAAAGCATTCTCGTACATATCGCGACAGTCTTTTTCGAGTCTTTCTAAGCTGTGGCGTTATTTTCCTACTATTTACCTGCACAGTGCATGCTATCGACTTAGAACATTGTCCTGTTAACAGTAATCATTTCTACGATTCGAGGAAGCGATTAAAGCCAATTTTCGATTAAAGTCGACAGTCAGTGTTTTTGGGTAAGGAACAATGCTTTCTGCTGCTGTTTTTATTTAGACATTAATTTAATAGGCATTAGTGAAAATCCGGTCTACAGGACATCAGATTGGCGCTTAAGATAGGTTTAGCCTTTACGCCGAGTGAGTAATAATAAAAACAATAGTTATTATTATTATTATTATTATTATTATTATTATTATTATTATTATTATTATTATTATTATTATTATTATTATTATTATTATGCACATTTATAGCACCAGTTCTAATACTTTAACTTAAAAGGGCATCAATCGATGGTACTTCAAATCCATCCTCAAAAGACCAGGTCATTCCAGAGATCAGTCAGAGGGAAACAGCAAGACAGACTATGGAGGAAATGCTAACTGGAAGAAATGTGTTTTAAGCGTAGATCTGAAAATACTCGATTCTTTGGAAGATCTGACAGAGTAGATACAGTGGGCCCTAGACTTGAAGACAATAATGAAACAGCAAAGATTTAACCTATTATTCGATTCGAAAGTTTCTATAACTTCCAAAAATTAGAGCGTCAAATGTTATAAAATAATATTTTATTTCGAATGTGATAGGCCTATGTCTTATATTTCTCAAGTGTTGTAGCCTAATAACGCGCGTTCAATATCTGAACCTTTACTGACCAAACGATTCGCCAGATGGCGCTATCATTTTATAAAAATAAACCTAATAACAACAATTAAATTTCAAGTGGTTTAGTAATCTAAGTTAAGTTGTGTGGAAAAACTCGCTATAGTTACTCATGACATTTTATAATCCAGACAATCAGTTGAGTAGCCGAGAGATTTGTCTTGAGTTTAAAAATATCTTACAATTCTGATGTAGATATACAGCACTATGGATGATTCGGTGTATTGGGGGTACGAACCCTTTCCCTTCTATCCAACCCCACTCCGTGACTGGCGCAACAGCGAAGACAGCGATGTCAGCAGCAGCAACTACTGGATCGACATATCGGAAAATCCTGCCGCTGCTGACAACGACCTTGACGACAGTATCCTGGACTTCCTGTTCTCTCAGGACCGAGGAGTACCTCTGCCCAAGTACGGTACCACCGTCACCGGAATCGCCGAGTACTTGCGAGCCTCGTCTGTTGAGGCGGAAGCTTCGAACAATTTCTTCCACGAAACGTCGTTTCCACCCGGAGACACCAGGTGGCACCGTCTCGCCGACGAAATCCAGCTGTTCGGATTGGCAGACGACAGCCGACCCTTCCTCCGCCACGACGGACTTCCGCCAAGCACCGGAAGTGAACCGGAACCGGAAGGCGACTCCGAGGACCTTACGCTACTCGGAGTCGGACTTAAGAGTCGTCTGCCGGAAGAACGGAAGGAAGACGTTATTTCGACGACACAGGAATTCTTTGAAATCAGTTGTCCAGGGTACGCGGCACACGTTCCCAAGTGCCCCGTCTTTCCCGATCCTTGGACTGAGACCTGGATGGGGGAGACCTCCCCTGAATACGGATTCTTCGACGAAGACACCGCTGTCATTGATCGTTCCATGACCGACATCTCTGCCTCCTGCATTCGGGCGGGGGAACCATACGACCTTTCGCCCCCCATAGACTCCAGCTTAGCTTGCTGTTCTTCGGGTATCCTGTACCACAAAGAACATTCTAGACAGAACAAGAGCGTCCACAATATGGCGGCAATCAACAGATTTCCACTTACACACGGTAGTCACGGCAACAATCCGCCCAGAACGGATGGTACAATTGGGACCCTATTGTTGTCGGGAACCCCAAATATCCTCGGGCGGGGTCCCCATTCTCTTGCGGGGGACTACGGGGCTACCTCAGCTGTCGGTGGAATCATCCGACCGAGCTATCCTTCGTATTTCCCGACGGATACTTATCATACTTATCACGATGACCGGACGCACTGCTGTACGTACGCCGGGTGCGGCAAAGTGTACGGGAAGCGATCGCAGCTGAAGGCTCACCTGAGGAGGCACACGGGCGAAAGGCCTTTCACCTGCGGGTGGCCGGGGTGCGGCTGGAGCTTCTTGCGCTCCGACGAACTTGCCCGTCACCGTCGGTCGCACTCCGGAAACAAACCGTATGCGTGCAAAATATGCGAGAAGAAATTTGCAAGGTCCGACCATTTGGCGAAGCATCTGAAGGTTCATCGGAAGAAAAGCGAACGATTGGCAAATAACCCATTGATTTTTTAGGATTAAAAACTATGATGTTAATAATAATAATAATAATAATAATAATAATAATAATAATAATAATAATAATAACAAGGTTTAAAGTGATTCAGGAGAGTTTGCCCTGTTTGAAGGGTTTGAACCACTGTTGTTAACTTGTTATTATAGAATTTAATTATTTAATTATGTAATGTAATGTAATGTGACATTACATCACTAGTATATCATTATAGTATATAATTATATCACTAGTACGAATATAATCATGGTGTCTGACTGTACATTAATATAAGTCGGATCTCAAACAGCCAGATTGTAAAGCCTCTTGTTTTAATCGTCGATGGTAAATTGTTGTTGCCACGTTTTTTATTTTACCTCGGAAAAGAAAGCGTTTTTAACTTTTTACGTTTAGCGTTTTTTATATTTGGTGCTTCCATTTTGGTTAAAATTCTGCAGCTTCAAGATGTCATATGAGGTCAATTAGTGCAAGGGACATCAATTATTTTCCATCAGCATTTGACCTTTGCCTTCTATAACAAAAGATAAACTGTCATAATTTGCTAATTAAAGATTTGTTAACTTGCTAATTAAATTTTCCGATCCCCTTCTGCTGCCATGGGCGCAAAATACCCTCGGTACGCCCCTGCTACGAAGCGCATATCAGAGACAATCAAAAGACGGCACCTTAGAGCGATCGTCTAACAGAAATCTGTTGTCACTCGTATTCCATGAATTTGCGCATGTTGCAGAGTTAAGATGGCTGCCAGTCGACTGCCTATCACCAGGTCACACACACACACACACACACACACACACAGAGGGCCGCCGATAGAAATTCCGGGCCCCTGGGCAGAACATACAGGGCCCCTAAGTCGGT
>CM030851.1:997968-1015468 GCA_018105865.1 Metaphire vulgaris | reverse complement strand
TGCAGGTCAACGAACGGCCTCAGCGTGAAGAGGACAAAGTAGGGGATCCAGCAGACGGCAAAGGCCAGGACGACCGAGGCCAGGTTGACGATCGCCTTGCGGTCGCTGACGACGGCGCTGCTGCGGACCGCAGGAAGATCCGCGGAACGGCGATTGTTCGGCGGAGAATGTCTGTCGGTCGAGTTTTTTGTCTGGAGAACAGTCAACGGATATAACAAGTTCAATTGCGATATTCACTTTGTCTCAACGTCGTATCATCATCATCATCATCATCATCATCATCATCATCATCATCATCATCATCATCATCATCATCACTATTGATTAGTATTTTGGTCACATGGACACATGTGCGCATTGTTTTAATTCTGGCCTCCAGGCCTTGGGGAAGGAATTGATTTGGCTGGAGAGGAAGGGTGTTAATTGGAACATTTAATCAAATGTATGTATGTATGTATGTATTATGTATGTATGTATGCATGTATGTATTCGAGACAACTTCTATAGCGCCGTAACATAGCCAAGGCGAAAGTGAAAGACCTGCATAGTACTAGTAGTAGTATACAAATTAAGACAATTTATTTACAAGTAAAAATAAAGATACAGACAAGAAAACGGTAGGGTTCGGTTGGGATTCGGGCTAGGGTTCGGGCTATAGGTCAGGTCGGGATGGGTCGGGTCAAACGCCTGAGTTTTCCTGGTATTCTGCATGTAATTCAGGATTTCTCATGTGCCAGTTAAAAGGCACTTGAGAGTTACTGCGATCGAAGACTATATACTATGCATGACCATCGATTTATGACCAAGATGGCGTCTTGTCAAACGCATTGGAATGCACGAGCACACGTCCCTAATGATATTGCGAGACTGTCTTTGTAACAGACGGAAAGCCATGGTGTTGAAAAAGCAGCTTACTCGACCGAGTGCCGTTTGCCCTTTTGCCTACCTGGTTCTCTGCGTTCGTTGTCGTCTTCTTTGTCAGTCTCCCGAGCTTGTTGATCTCCTTCACTTGTCTCCTGGTTATCTGCAGGACCCGGATGTAAACGGCCGACATGGTGACCAGCGGTCCGAAGTAGGTTCCCAGGGAGACGAACAGGGCATAGGGGCCGTTCAGACCGAGGGAACAGACCGTCGGCCGATCGGCGTTCTGCACCCGTCCGTCCGGACTGTTCCACCCGAAGTGGATCGGCACGAAGGCCAGGCCGGCCGCGAACGTCCATATGGCGGCGCTGATCCGCCACACGATCCCCGACCGCATCCGGTTCCGGTAACGGAACGGGCGGTGATGGCGAAGTAACGGTCGAGGCTGATGGCGAACAGGGTCAGGATGGAGACGGTGCAGAGCATGACGTCGCAGGCGATGTAGACGTTACAGAAGACGGTCCCGAAGGGCCAGCGGGGACTGAGGGTGTTGACGGCGCTCAGGGGCAGGACGATGCAGCCCAACAGGAGGTCGGTCGTTGCCAGGGAGACGAGGAAGTAGTTGGTGACGTTGTGCATGCTTCGGTTCGTCCAGACCGTTGCTATGACGAGCACGTTGCCGGCGATCGTCACGAAGACGATCGTCGCCAGGACCGTTGCTATGGACAACAGTTCGACGAGACTGCGTCGCCGAGTGACGTCATCGCCGACGTCAGCGGTGACGTTGACGACGACGACGACGCAGGTGGTCGAATTCGAAGCGGGTTCGTTGGAGATCATGTCGGGTGTCGTCTGACACCGCGCGATGCGTTCACCATCTGGGTGGATGGGGTGGGTGGGTGGGTGGGTGTCAATGTGCGGGTGTGTTAAGGTCAATGGGTGAATGTCTGAGTGTAGATCATTGTGTGTAGATCAGTGGAGTGGATGGCTGAAAACACCATTCTCTCCAATGGCCATTAATCTCCAAAGCTTTAAGTCATGTTTAGTGTCAGTTGTGGACGGAGATTAAACGCGTCATTCGATGTTGAATCGACATCCAACGAACATTCACTTTCATCATCAACGAGCCAATCACGGCCCAAGTGCAGGTGTCGTCGTCGTCGTCTTCATCATCTTCTTGTTCTGTTTCTATGGTTACAAGACACGGCACAAACCCAATCACAAAAAATATCGGCTCCACAATCAGAAAAGGGTTCAACGGGGACGAGGGAACAAAAGACAGGGTTATTTTTACACCCCCTAACACCCCTCCAACCCCCATTCGAGGTCGACCCCCAAAATTTCCTAATCTAAGAATGGTATGTACCCTAAATAGCCCCCGAACACCCCCAAAATTTTAAAGACACCCCCTAAATTCTCAACCCTAGAAATAACCCTGACAAAAGGAATGATAACTTTCCTTGAGATGCCTTTATGAAGTCCCATTCCATAATTGCGGCAAATTATGCAAATTAATAAATCTTTATTTTTTACGATAGAGTATTAAACTATTTACTACCTAGTTCGGTGAAATTAATTCAGAATAAACGACCACCCACAGTTCTTCCTCTGTTGCAGTTACAATATGACAATAATAGACTGAGAAATAGAAGTGATAGTGTCTATATGTTTCCAAATGCATGCGCACATTTTCAGTGCTGAAACACGGCCTCCATAGAGAGTCAAAAACATTGTAGACTGTGTCGCATTGAGAGAGTCGTTTAGAAAAGTGTAAATAGATCCTTCCGGCATTTTGACTACAATTTGACCGACTGATTAGATAGTGAAACAAGAATGATGGCTCATCTCTCCTTCTCTCTCTCTCTCCCTCTCCTCTTCCTCCCCTTCTCAATTGATCAGTTCTTATACATCAGCTTGCTTCTATATATATGTATATATAAATATATCCATATATGTGTGTGTATGTGTGTATGTGTGTGTGTGTGTGTGTGTATGTTCATCGGTTTGGCCATCTATTGAGAGCTTATACTGAGAAGATATGAGATTTCTATTTGGCCAAGACTTCAACCAAGTCATCCTCAAAGCAATTATCCTCTTCAATCATTCAACAGCATCACATCATCTCTCTCTCTCTCTCTTCTCTTCTGGGTAGCAGAAGTCACGTGACGATCCAGCCAAGTCGAAAATTATGTAGTTTATCTGCGATCTGTTGACTTACTTACTTGAGTATCAGTATCGGTATATGATATAAATCAATTGCATGATTTCCAGCTTTCGAAAGCGCCTTCGTATTAAACGCCCTCTGGTCAACTAAGCGAGAAGCGAATTAACTGAATGCGCTTTATGTCTGCAAAGAACATCTGCCACGTGACTTGAATCGGGAAAAAGACTTGGACACGAACTGATTGGAAAGGACTTTGACGTTCAATGCAACGGAGACATTCGCTGTAGTGTGTCTGTATGTTGGCACTCCCGTCAAACAGTTTCAATTCCGGCGGCGAAGAAAGACACAATTAAGTGTGCTGGACGTGGGAAGGCTGTCACGTGTCCACTGACAATTCCACGGATAACGGATAAGCAGGAGTCAACACCGCACAGTTGACGAAACACCGGCTGAGCTGTTGTGCTTCAGGGACGATCGAATTCCACGGGAGAGAGTGATGCATCAGCTTCTCTCGCGTCCGCTGACGACCGGACGAGATTTAGACGAGACAGCAAATACATCGCTTTTCCAACCGAGTTCCTCTAATTCAGGCCTCGTGGCGGAAAAAGAAAGAAACGGAGAATGTGCCAGGTAACGAGGATGTAAGAGGAAAGAGAGAGAGAGAGACAGAGAGAGAGGGAGATAGAAAGAGAGAGACAGAGACAGAGCAAGAGACAGAGACAGAGACAGACAGACAAAGAGAGACAGAGCGAGAGACAGAGCAAGAGACAGAGAGAGACAGAGACAGAGAGAGACAGAGACAGAGACACAGAGACAGAGAGAGACAGAGACAGAGACACAGAGACAGAGAGAGACAGAGAGAGACAGAGACAGAGACAGAGAGAGAGAGAAAGAGAGAGAGAGAGAGAGAGAGAGAGAGAGAGAGTTTCTGAATGGAAGACTGATTCACGTGTGCGTAAATAAGATCTCCAGGTCTATTCATGTACATGTATCGTAAATTGAGTAAAGAGGAATCTATCTATCTATAGTTCTATACGGTGCAATGAACAGCGAAGGACTGATGGACCATCCTTACAACGAACGGTCATCAAAAGACGCTGAATTACTTACCTATTTACTTACTTACTTACTTACTTACTTACTTACTTGCTTGCTTGTTGTAGCAATTTAAACCTACAGCAATTGAGACGAGCCTTTTCCTGGAGAAATGCTGAAATTAGATTCTGTAGCATACGACGCTGGGCGACAGAGGGAGGGAAAACTGGAAACGAAACCGAGATTAAGGACAAGAATTAGAATGGGATGAACTTAAAGACGACGAAAAATAGGGTCCAAATTCCAATGGGAAGAACAAGCAAGTCTAGGGAACAAATAAGAACTTGAAGAATAAGAACAGAAATAAGAGGAAGCAAGAACAAGAACAAGAACAAAAAAATAAGAAGATCGAAAAAATACGAGTAAGAGGATAAAATGCAAAAAAAGATTAAGTCCAATGTAATCCTATGATGATGATGATGATGATGATGATGATGATGATGATGATGATGATGATGATGATGATGATGATGATGATGATGATGATGATGATGATGATGATGATGATGATGATGATGATGATGATGATGATGATGATGATGATGATGATGATGATGATGATGATGACGATGATGATGATGATGATGATGAAGTTTAAAATGACCTTCAGCATTTCTTAATTTCTGCGAACTATAGTGTTTCACTTCAAGCTCCAGCGATTAAGCTGCTTAGTTTTGAAATTTGATCACATTACCCCTGTCCTTCGTGAGTTGCATTGGCTTCCCATTGAACAACGTATTAAATTCAAAATTGCTACCCTCACTTTTAAGATACTAAGAAATCAGCATCCCACTTATCTTCGAGAAATGTTATTATATCATCAGCCATATATATCCACGAGGTCTGCAAATAAATGCCTTCTTGAAATTCCCTTTCGTCGCACTAAATCTGGGTGTAGGGCTTTTTGTTATGCATCTCCATATGTTTGGAACTCCTTTCCCCTTGATATTCGGATGGCCTCTTCTCTAGATATTTTTAGGCATCACCTTAAAACATATTTATTTCCTCCTTAAGTCCTGGTGTTGCCCTGACTGATTTCTGGTTTTTGACCTGGACCGAACCGACCCTCCTCAGCTACAGTCTGCTCTGCCGATGAGCACTGCGGTTTGTGGTCTGAGGCGTCCCAGATGAACACCTATGTGTTTGAAACGGACGATAAAATTAAAATAATAATAATAATAATAATAATAATAATAATAATAATAATAATAATTTAAACGGAAAATTTCTCACCCGTGTTTCCAAAGAGTACAAAAAGTATTGGATATTGAAATGGAAGACTTCGCCTTTCAAAAAGCATCGCAAAAAAATCGAAGCATTTGCTTCGCTAACATTGTGACTTACTCGCTCACTCACTCGCTCACTCACTCACTCCATCAGTCACACACTCACTCACTCCATCACTCTCTCACTCGCTCACTCGCTCAGTTAGGTAACTTAGGTCATGTTCGTATTTCAACAGAGACATTAAAACCTGGAACGCCCTTGTTCTCAGAATTGGATAACCGAGGATTGTGGGGTATTACGTGTCGTCAGAGGGATTCAATTAGAATCATTTCTTCTGTTTTCACTCTTCTCGTGTAACCTCTCTCTCTCTCTCTCTCTCGCGTCGTCGTCGTCGTCTAAATCGCCCCCTAAGCTGTCCAGCAAATGAAGTGTCGAAGTAAAGAGCTCAACTTGCAGCGGCCTTACAGCGTCGACACACGGTCAGTCTTCAGCGGCCTAATGCTGTACGGGGACGTAACTTGAAATTAGTTTCAATTTCTAAATCAACGAGCTTCTGAAGTAAAAGAAATTAATGCGGTGTCGGTCAGTTTATCCTGGGTTTATTTTCACTAGGCTGATTTCTCTAGTTAGCCTACATCGGTAAAAGGCTAAAATAAAGCGACGCGGTGGCACAAATGCAACTCCGATGAACGGTTTAACGTGTCCACTGTCGAAATAAGTCAGGTAAGACGGACTAAACAGTACTGTAACTCAAACAGGAACGCAGAGGGTTGAATGTGACCTTTTCCTTACATTTAAGTACTTGGCACTCGGCTGCAATTAGCCTACTGTGTAGGAAGTATTCTATTGGAGTATCAAGAACACTCTCTATGCCCACCAACATAGCCAGTATCTATGCTGGTGGGCAAGAAATCTGCTTCTGCCATTGGCGTCTATTAATAGACAACAATGGTTTCTATGGTTTCTGGAAACTTTCTGCCCACCAGTGGGCGGAGCAACCGGACCTTGTTGGTAAACACTGGATACCCCTATACTCTAATGCTGAATTCGAAGCCAGTTTCAGTTTAAATCAAGAATAATATTGATACCTTAGTTATTTTCCTATTATAATTATTAGTCACTTATATTCACGCTGACATTATTCCCTTCCACGCAAATTATACAATATCTTTAAACATTATTTCTGATTCTGATTCTTTTCACTCTTTATCCGCTAAGTAATTTGACTGCAAAAAATCTTGGTTTCAAAATTGATTCATCCCTAAATTTAGAATCACAGGTCTCCCAACTATCGAAATCCTGCTATGCCCATATTCGCGATCTACGTCGCCTCCGTCCTTGCCTTGACACCAAAACTGCATCCACAATCGCCACAAAGTCCATTTGATTACTGCAACTCCCTTTACTATAACCTCCAAAAACCTCCATCAACAAATTACAATCAATTCAAAATGCACTAGCCGAGCAGTAACCAAATCACCAAAGTTCTGACATACTTTTTACACTGGCTTAAAATATCAGAACGTATACAGGCAAGATAATAACGATTACTTACAGTTCACTTCATTCGTCAAAACCGGTTTGTCGTAAACTCTTAACGCCTCAGCCTCCCCGACCTACACGATCATCATCTCATCTCACACTTTCACGTCCGTTAAATCAGTCATCACTCAAAATCTGCGCTTTCTCATACGCCGCACCAGAACTTTGGAACTCAATTCCAGCCTCCCTCCGCATACGACATGGTCAAACAATAAGCTCGAATCCTCATTTCCTTTAATTCCTTCACTGTCTCCTCAAGCCTTTAGGTCTAAACTTAAAACCTTTCTATTCCAAAAGTCATTTCCTAGCAATAACAACCTGACCCGCCGCCTCATGGATAACTGACCTTTGCCCGGCCGACAAACCACGCTATTTCAAGAAAGATTGGCATAAGAATAAGCAGCACTGCTGTGCCATTCAATTTTACTTACTTTTAGGATATGTGCGCAGCTAAAACAGCGACCATTTTGTCCGTAAAGCCTTCAAATGTCTTAGACCAGAGGTGTCAAGACTTTTTGGGCGGCGGGCCAAGTGACATGTCTTCCTTGTCCTCGCGGGCCAAATGCATAAATGCTTGTCAATATTAAATTCCAACATCTGAGTCAGTAAACGGAACGCGTGCCGATTGCAACGCGTGCTGGTTGACACGACAGATAATTTCACACATAAACTTTTAGTAAAAATTTTAATACGTTGATATTTTCGCGGGCCAGGCAAAATCAGCCCGCGGGCCAAGTGCCAAAGGTTTTGACACCACTGTCTTAGACAGACCGTAACGCAACAGGAAATTCGCTGAGAAAATATTTAGAAGCAGCGAACTGAGCTCTTTTAGGGAAAGGCCGTTCATGAGGTCTTCAGCATCGGATGATGCAGTTCAACTGAAAGAGACTGTTGCGTGACGCACGCCACTTGCTAATTACTGCGATCGCTTTGCATTGGCCTTTGTGTGCATATTGGCGTTTAGCGTGTTTGGGGGATAATAAATCGACTTTAAAGAAAATCTAGATTTTTCAATGGTTCTCGTCCTATTGTCCCCTCCGTTGGGGCCATTGTACTGTACGTCGCGCAATGGAAAAGAACCTCACCACACCACCGGTTGACAGTTCGGACGATTTTTTTGGGTCCAAAACGAGTGCCGAAGATTCGCACGGCAGTTCTAACCAGAGATGGTCATGGGTTGTGTTAACCCATAGGTTGGGTTGCGTCAGAAAATAAGTCATGGTTTAAGAAATTGTAATGTATTACGACAGGGGCGGTTCCACGTTTGAGATGACTGATCCCCCTCCACCGGCCCACCAAAAATGCGCCTTCAATGGAAGATGATCGTCTAAACGGATTAGCCTTGATGTATATCCACAAAGATATGGACATATCCATAGAGAATGTCGTTGAAAAATTCGCTTCCAGCAATAGAAAACTCGATTTTGCACTATGACTTTGTACAACCAGACTAAAATGGCTTTTATACCTTGTCATTTTTGAACATTATATATTTTATAAATCAAATCTAAAGATTTCTTCCTAAACCATTTACATATAATTTCTTTGACAATTAGCGGGATCTTCCGAGAAATTCATTGCAACCCCCCCACCAAGAGTTCTTAGAACCACCACTGTATTATGGTGGGTTGGACCGTTGGGTTGGGTCAAATAACCCTATTGCCGGCATGGGTTAGGTTGGTTCGGAGATTTGATGGGTTGGATTTGGTTCTAAAAAAATGGATCCATTGACTTCTCTGGTTCTAACGGATGACAATCTTATGGGACATATTAGAATTTGAAATCGAATTAAATTTGACTATTTGCAAACAATGTCAAACTCTTAAACAGTGTAACTCTTTGTTGTGCGCTGCATTTACCGTCCACGAGAGAATTCCAGTGACGAAATAATCTAATTCAATAATGGAACTTACATTTTAGATTACGATAATCAAAAGGTAACAACAGGGGCGGCGCTGGGTTTTGTTGGCTGGGTGGGTCTAATGCAATCTACACAACCAGGACCCGGCTCAGACTACCCCTCCCCCTACCCGTCCCCCAATCAAAATTTCTCTGCGGATTTTAACGATTTTCTCGGGTGCCCCTGCCCGAGGCTGGGTGGGTCCGGACTCGCGGACCCACCCACCCCCCTAGCGCCGCCCCTGGGTAACAACATTATACCAAAGATTTCAATGCAGATCTTTTGAAAATCGAGTCTCATGGTTCTGTCAAAAAATATTTTATTTATTTCATGACTGATTCATTTATGTCTGTGATTGACAAACCCACTGGAATTGTATCCAACGGAGTATGCGAGACTCTGTAAAGAAAGTAAGACTTCGTTTACAGTTTACACGAAAAGGCGTTGATGAAAACTTCGTTTCGTTCGATGCGAGGAATTGTCAAGTGTGACAGACAGGCCAATTGAATCTTAGGTCTTTAAAATTACGCCAAGGGAATTGCACGCAGAATGAGAAGTCGTAAGGACGTCCCCAACAATGAACCAAATCAACTGCTGGTGTTTAGACAGAGACAAATAAAGTGACATTGAGCACAAGTGCGCGAGATTGACAGAGAGAGAGAGAGAGAGAGAGAGACAGAGAGACAGACAGACAGACAGACAGACAGACAGACAGAAAGAGACAGAAAGAGAAGAGACGAAAGCAAAATAATGAAGAAAATAAGAAAAATAACGAAGAAATAAGAAAGAGGGGCATATAAGGCATGCAAGATAAAATTTACTTGAGAATGAAAAGAAGGGAAACAGAGAGAGAGAGAGAGAGAGAGAGAGAGAGAGAGAGAGAGAGAGAGACAGACAGACAGGCAGACAGACAGAGGTACGGAATCAGAGAGTCAGAGACAGGAAATGAAGGAGACTAAAGCGAAGTAGCAAAAATTTAAGAAAAATATGAATATAATGGATGCGAATTAGACACAATAAGCATTGTACAATTATAAGAAACAATGCACAGAAACGAAGTGGACAGAAAGAAAAGAAAGCAGAAATGTGAATGACGCACAAAAGAAGCAGAAGTAGAACAAGAAGAACAAAAACAAGAATGAGAAAAACAACGGCATGCAGAGGAAAGGAAAGTCATTGGGACGAGAGTAACTCCAGATCGGGAAAAATCTTCAATCATCGACAGAATTGACACAATATCTGGTTTTGCAGAGTCAAAAGGGACATCAATTCATTGGCAGACGACAGTTTGCCCCATAGAAAGTCTATTAATCCGATTGACGCGCGAAAAAGCTAACGATAAAGATGAACTATAACCACCAGAGATCCAATTGCACGCTCTGTGCTTTGTCTCTGAGGCGTAAAAAACACTTCCACAATCCACACGCTTTGGAAGAGGCTAAACAAAACATGGACATGGGTCCATTTTTAAAGACCCAATCCAATCAAACCCATTATGATTCAGACCCAACCCAACCCACGAAAGCAATAGGTTACTTGACCCAACCCAACCCAATCCACCGTAATACATTGTAATTTCTTAAACAGTGACTTATTTTCTGACCCAACCCAATCCACCATAGAAAAGGGGGGTCGGCCCGATGTTACGTCATATTTAGGGGGTCTGACTTTTTGTTACGTCGCGTTACGAAGAGGATCAAAAAGTGCCAAAATCGCGTTACGTCATTTATGGACGGCCCCTTAGTCATATCCATGACTACACTTAGAATAAATTGATCCTGTTGGCTATTGGCATTTCGAATTTAGACTCAGCGTCTAAGAATAAGCAGCCACTGTGATACTATCACTGAAAGCGCCAAACGAATTCACGAGATTTTACTTACTTACTTACTTACTTACTTATTCTGCAATAATTAGATATAACAAATGAAAACGGCAAATGAGATTAAGGAGTTATGATGTTGCATAAGCAGTTTCTATGGGAACAGGGTTGCACTCGAAGCACTAATGCATCTATGAGACCCGGGGGTTTCAAATGCAAAGTGACAGCTGATGACTGAGGTGGAGGAGAAGAAGAAGGAGGAGGAGGAGGAGGAGGAGGAGGAGGAGGAAATGGGATGACTCAAAACTAATCCAATCCATGATGACCCCTGAAAAGAGTCTCATCATAGGCCCTACTTTTGTGGATTAGTTAGTTAATATTTTCGTTTAATTTCTTTAAAAGTTGAAAACTTCGACGATGGAATTTTAAAAAACAATAATTAATTGGCGACCGGCGTCTTAATTAATATTAAATCAAGGAATGACCATACTGGGCTTACGCCAATATATTAATTTTGAATTTTACCTTTATATAGCGCAGTAAATTTCTGATGGTGATAGTCAAAGACTTGAACGAGGTCGGATGAAGACAGACAGCGTCGATGGCTTAACAGGTCATTACTTCTTAATTAACTGGGCGTTTCGAAATGAGCACGATACGCTATATACAGTTATACACCCTGTACTGCGTATATTGCGTAACGTTCCCATTTCTCGGATAAGAGGCTTTATAAACTGGGTAGACTAATTTGGGCACCGATCGTGTGTATAAATGCCAGCGCGATTACCTGAACGTGTCGCATTTGCGCGAATGCCTTTGAAACTTTAATCAGAAATATGAGATTTTGCGCAAAAAATATCGGCACGCAACAGTAATACGATAGAAAGAAACGCAGCAAAAAGCAACTATTTGTTATATAAGCAGCAGTTGGCTGACGTAGGTGGGTCAGGCGGGGACAGTGGACATGGTCTGGGTCCACCCATGGGTTGGATTGGGTCAGAAATGTTCATGTTTACGGTGGGTGGGATTGGGTTGGGTAAGAAAATAGGTTGTGGCTAAAAAACTGCAATGTATTACGGTGGGTTGGGGCAAGCAACTCTGTTGCTTTCATTGGCTGGGTTTAAAAACAAAAATTGACCCATGTTCATGTCTGAGGCAGGCTATGTGAACAGCGCTATGAACTGCAATAGGTCTGTTCATAACGACAGTACCTGTATAATCGTTTCGTTATATGGCGTACTTAACGGGTCTGTAAAATTGAGTACGTTATATCCGAGGTATGTTATATCCAATACCATCCAGTACGGTAACGCATCACACGGGACCGTGCATTGTGGTTCTTTATAACCGATTGTATTATAACGGAGTTCTACTGTAATAATAATAAAATAATAAAAACACTAGACATTATAATAATAATAATAATAATATTATTATTATTATTATTATTATTATTAATATTATTATTATTATTATTAATGTTAGCAATATTATTTTATTATTATTATTATTATTATTAATGTTAGGAATAGTATTATTATTATTATTATTATTATTATTATTAATGTTAGGACTTTATGGGGGAAAGATATTAGTAAATTATAATTATGACTCTTTTATAGCGCCATTTTTAATACCTTTAGGCATCAATTGATGGCAATTTAATGCAAACCATAGAAGACCAGGCCATTCCAGATATATTAGATGCAAAGGACATACGCCCAGTAGACAAGGCCTTATGGCACAGCAAATAATTGCTTGCATATATCAACCAAGAGTAAGGACTTTATATGGGGAAAGATATCTCATAAATTATACAAGGAGAGAGAGAGAGAGAGAGAAAGAGAGAAAGACATATATAGAGATATCGCACTGAGCAAGACAGACAGACAGATAAAACAGTTTAAAATGCAAATATAGAGAGAGAGAGAGAGAGAGAGAGAGAGAGAGAGAGA
The DNA here is from genome assembly GCA_018105865.1 of Metaphire vulgaris. Taxonomy (NCBI): domain Eukaryota; kingdom Metazoa; phylum Annelida; class Clitellata; order Crassiclitellata; family Megascolecidae; genus Metaphire; species Metaphire vulgaris. The sequence continues at coordinate 1,002,902 of CM030851.1, read as the reverse complement.
GAGAGAGAGAGCTATGAATTGAATAAGAGATGTCGAGATGAAGCCCTTGTAGATATTTCCAATTGTTGTTACGACCTCTTCCTTTGGTCGAGTGAGTTCGACGAATCACAAAATAAGAAATCAAGACAGGACAAATCACTTACGCCATTGGATTTCCTTTGCTCGAGAAATCTTCTAAAAGACTTTTTCAACGCAAAACTGACTTACGAACGTCCAACTGAAGACGATCGCAGCGACCAGAAAATAAATGAATCACTTCTGACTTTAAAAGAATCTCGATGCAAACCTTTCCATCATCAAAAATTGTTTAAGGTTTCCTCGTTTTGCTTATGACCTGGAAAAACCTGCGTTTTCTGTCGAGAAATTCGACGCGCGGATGATAATAGCCTATACTATATGTGGGGAAAAATAACGTTTGAAATTTGTTCCAGTCTTTTCAAAGTTTGTTTTTTCTGTCTTACGATTTACCTTCCATCTTATTGAGTAATTGCAGGAGAAGAATTATTTTGCAAACATCAGGCAATGGATAAGTCGTGTTCCGATTATGTCAGCCAATCAAACTGCTTCCTTGGCGCCACTATCATAATGCCCAGGGCATAAATCGATGGCGTACTCAATCCAATTTGAGCCAGATCAGACCGGAAATACAGTAAGTAACGTTCAGTTTACTGTGGTGCCTCGTCCACAGGTGGACTGCGTGAACGCATTACAGAGTTAAAGTTCATAACTAGTACGGAACAACCAAGTCTTTTGCCTGTTTTTGAAAATGTTGAGCGAAGGGAAGAGTTGAACGGATGGAGGTAGGAGGCCGTTCCAGGCCCTAGCGGCAGCCACGTGACATATTTTATAATTAATTCGCTGGTTGATAGGAAGCCAATGAAGGCCTAAGAACTTTCTAGCTGGGGATATATGTTCAATTCTGAGAGTCTTTGATATGACTCTAGCTAAAGTATTCTGGGTTTAGCCATATTAGATTTTGTGATGCCAAAAAGCAGAGAATTGCAATAATCCAGGCGACTACAATGTGTCGAAACCAATGCATTGGCTAACAGCAACTGAATAAGAATAGGTCTGGGAGGTATAGATGTCGACGCCATAATTGTCTCGAGTACTACAGTGATAAGCTGTTCAAACTGAATTTATGTGACAAGTGAAAGAGAGAGAAGAATCAAATGTCACACCAAGATTGCAAGCAGAAGTACTTCTAGGGACAACAGAAATAGAAGAAATCTGCCAACCAAGAAAGTACTACAGGAGAAGATGGCGGCAGAGGAAGCGGGAAGAGAATATTAAGGACAATGGCGATAGAGTGGATGTTTGATGTTACAGCAAAGAACAACTGTACAGTATGAAACCCTAAAAAGGGAAGCTCGTGATAGGGAGGAGTGGAGACGCCGGAGTATATGGCACCTGATGATGATGACGACGAAGGCGACGACGACGACGATGATGATTAACCTCTTAACCGTGCATTTAACTGTAACTCAAAGTAAAATGGACTGATATATCCGGGATCCCCAGTTAAGGGGTTAATGATAAAATACCAGGTATTATGCGTTAGACCTAATACAAAAAAAATTAATAAATTCTATGAAGTTTAGCTGTTCTTGGCAACGTTTAAACTTAATTGAACTCTGAGCTAATTAAGAGGGGCTTAAAGTCTGTAACCATGCGGGGATGATTGTCAGGGTTTTTGTAAATCTAATCAGCCTATAATATTAATCCTATTTTAGACTAAATGTCGCTGTCATCGCCAGACATTTATTAGCCGATTGGACGACCAGCCAGGACTTCCAGTCATTCCTCTGTGCTACAGTAATTGCTGTAATTCTGTCCCAAATCGAACTGACCATTAGCGAAATTACAAGCGTCGTCAGAAAGCACTGTTACGATACCGGTGCCTCGTTGGCATGCGCCCAGCTCCCAAAAGACCTTCATCACATGACAACACTTTATCCACCGATTCATTCATTCGTTCGTTCTTTCGCTCGTTCGATCGGTCATTCATTCCTTCATTCATTCCTTCATTCATTCCTTCATTCATTCGTTCATTTGCAGATCCATCCCATAAGGATGGCGCCTTCACGGCACGCACAAAAGCTACTTATTTCTTTGGCGATGGATCGATGAGCTGGCATCAGAATTCTGTAGAGAGAGAGACAGAGACAGAGACGGAGAGAGAGACAGAAAGGCAGAGAGACAGAGAGACAGAGAGACTGAGACAGAAACAAAGACAGAGACAGACAAACGACAGACAGGCAGAGAGAGAGAGACAGAGACAGAAACAGAAACAGAGACGGAGAGAGAGAGAGAGACAGAAAGGCAGAGAGACAGAGAGACTGAGACAAAGACAGAGACAGACAAACGACAGACGGGCAGAGAGGCAGAGAGAGAGACAGAGACAGAGACATATGCATTTTCGTGGATTCGGCGTGAAAACGGTCGACAGAATTATCTCAAAAGGGCATGAAATCGAGGTACTGAACATCCAGCCGCAAAAGTAAAGTCAATCTCGGCAACTGAAGATGTGTTCATTTAACTTCGACTGTTCGGGTCGTTTGATTGTCAGCAATAGTTTCAGTTCTATCGGTTGCAACGGGCGTTTAGTTTTATTTCTATGCTATCTGGCGTTTTCAATTCGGCTGTTCTATTTTCATAGATACACTGACCTTTGCCCGGCCGACAAACCACCTTGACTATAGCTATTTCAAGAAAGATTAAGCGCATAAGAATAAGCAGCTACTGCTGTACTGCTTTCCGGGGCGCTGTATGAGTTTACGAGATTTTACTTTACTTTACTTACCTTCTTCTTCCTGTTCTCCTTCTTTCTCACCCTCCTCTTCCTCCTCCTCTTCCTCATCATCATAATCATCATCATCTCTTCTTCTTCTTCTTCTTCCTCTTCGTCAGCGACCATAGATTTCAACTCTGCTCTGTTTCTTGTTCTATTTTTTTCAGTTCAATCAGTTGTCTTTGAGTCCTATTTCTTCTCTTCTTCGGTTACCTGTGTGTGTTTATTCTTTGTCTTCCTTCCTCCTGCTCTTTGTCCCACTATTTTTCCTGTTATTACCAGATTTTCCTGTCTTTTCTTTCTTATTATGTTTCCAAAAATTCGAACTATTGCTTTCTTACCTCGTTTTTTAACAATTTCCTTTTGCACCAAAAGATTGTAGAACTTCCTAATTAACCATTTTTCTCCTGTGCGTGTGATTTTCGCCTCTATAACCTCTCTGCGCCGGACCACTTCTTCAGCCATTGTTTGGGGCTTAGTGGGCCATTATTTGCTGTGGCGATCACGACCGATAAATTACGCGAAAAGCTCGGTTGTTTATTTCTATTTAGACAGCGAAGCTATGCGACAACCCTGGACTTAGCACACAGCGAACGCCTACAGTGTTGTGGACGGATGGACTATACAACGGACAGTGTCCAGTCGAGATAAGGCTCAGGCGTAAATCTCGGAGGTTTTTTTCTTCTTCTTTAGCGGAATAATTCTAAGGATTCTCTGACCGTGCAACGAACTGAATAATGGACGAACGACGAGACAACTGGGAATCGTTAGTTAAGCGGCAATCTATCGCCAGATGGCTTAGGAGCTGATCGTCACAGCCCAACCCCGTCGTTAACCGTAGCGATAGTCTGAGTTATCGCTTTAGATTTTAGAATGCGCCTATTAAATCATGCATTAGATCTAAAGCGCATCCGTTTATTATAATTAACAGCGCTGGCCAAGTAGACACGCGGATTAACACGGCTCACGGACAGACAGATCACGAAGAGTAGAGAAATTTCAAAATAATTCTGTATAGTCAGTAAATGTGTTAGCATTTCAAAGTAAATGATTTCACCGATGAACAATAATAAGTATGGTAGGCCTATTTATTTCGCAGTACGATTCTTATTATTGTTGAAATGCTGAAACACGTTAATTAAACTATTGGCAAACAATTCGTGTATTTGTTGCAATTAGAGCAGACAGCAGCTGTCTCTATTGAGACGCATTTGTCCAATTCTCGTATTGATCGTTTGTAAATCGACAGTCTTTCCGAAGACAACAGGCGATGTCATGTTCCTGTATTTGGCTGTGATGTGCTCAGTGCTGAATATCATAGATACTCTTGATCTGGTTGAAGAGACGATCCAACGCCTTAGGAGATACAATATCCTCATCATCAGCGAGTCTGACATTGGAGGAAAAGACCGTACATCCACACAGACAGACACACACACAGACATACAAAGACACGCACGCAGACGCATATAGACTAGGCATAAAGACACGCCTTCTATTTCGACCCTTTCCGAACAACTGAGTACAGAAGAACTAAAGGAAAACCTCTACATAAAAACTCCAATAAATATAAAAGAGAATGGCTGACTAATGCCACGAAAGACCGAAAATATATGACTATCATCACCGCTGTCGTCGTCGTCATCATCATCATCATCATCATCATCATCATCAGGTTCTGTATAAGTTTACATGTACTTAACTGTCTTATTTTTCCGAAAGTAGTTACTTCGATTTTAATAAGACAATTCATGTTAAATTCAGTATTTCTCATCCTACCTATAGGCCTACTGTGGATTGTGTTTGTTTTTTTGTGGAGAATCAAGAACAGCAGCTTAAACCTGCGGCTCCATTAGCGGATAATTCAACCGGATATCTTTGCCGTTCAACCAATCATCTTTCAGATTAGTAGGTCATCGCCAGATTGACTTTTAGGTCTTGGTCCACTCGAATGGTTATGTGCGACATTGAAATGTGTCCGCAAAATAATAGTAACTTTCCGAAACAGCATCCGATCGAAAACGCAGCTTTTAAAACGCACATACATGTAAACACCCGAATGGCAACAGTCCTGTCGTCCGCCATCTTTGCAATAGGCGTGGCTACTTTTGATCCTAGGGTCCATCCGCCAACTGTCCAAGGA